>JBBPBX010025731.1:10530-25405 GCA_038048925.1 Garcialebias charrua
CACATGTTTAGCTAACGAACTGTGGTGAAAAAACACAGAAAAACTCTGTATTTTTTGCGTTTTTTCCAAAAATTCGCCAGCTCGTAAGTCCGGAACCTCGTAAGTAAGAGCGCTCGTAAGTCGGGGACTACCTGTAGATAGATAGATAGATAGATAGATGGATAGATGGATAGATAGATAGATAGATAGATAGATAGATAGATAGATAGATAGATAGATAGATAGATAGATAGATAGATAGATAGATAGATAGATAGATAGATAGATAGATAGATAGATAGATAGATAGATAGATTTAAAAATACAAAATGGGAAGCAGCTTGATAGACAAAGTAGAAAAAACAAAAAGAGCAGACAGAGCTAATATGCAAATTAGATTTTATATCACAGCCAAGCTGATTCAAATTTCTTTCAGCCAGTGAAATGGCACAGTTTTTCTATATATTTAATCTAGAAATTAATAATTACAAGATGTAGGCAACATCCTACAATTAACAATACACACACATGCTCAGACAAGAATAGAGTAAAAAGTTACAAAACAAAGCATTCATATTTATACCTCTTTTCAAGGACAGATTATGAATGTGTTTAAAACGTTTTAATGAGAAGGTTTTAGGGCGATGTGAGTAAAAGCACAATGTGAATGTTATGGCCCACAAACGTTGTACAGTAGTCCCTTCTTTTATCCCGGGGGATTCATATCCTGAAGCCCCACAATAAGTGAAACACCGCAAAGTAGGAATAGTAGTACAAGTAGTACTAGAGTACTAGAGCACAGAATGTCATGATTTCAGCTCCCTGCCTCCGCTGCACTCTGCCACCTGCAAGCACTCTCGACCACGTCCACTTCTCCGGTGCAGAGTGGAGATATGACATGATGTGATATGCTTCACACAGGTGCAGCATGTGTTACATTGTGCAGTGGATGCTAAATAATTTAAAATAATTTATTTAAAATAAATATTCCATGCCGATCATGCCGCTCATCCATCAATCAGCCAATTGTGTCATGTCCAATCATGCTTTGAAAAACAGCGATAGAGCGAGTCCGTGAAAAACGAACCGCGAATTAGCGAGGGACTACTGTATCAGTAAAAACTACATAGATAAATGTAAATACAAATGACTGCACAATTTCAATACAAAAATACACTAAAAGGAGAACTTCATGATTTATTTCCCTCAACATTTGATATGTAAAAACTGACGGAATGTGAGAGGAAACCCCATCCATCTATACAACGGCGTCAGGATCAAGCCTGAATAATGTCTCTTTGGCACTGTCTCCATGTCCCAGTGTTCCGTTTTTGTGCTACCTTGACATCCTTGCTGTCAACATGCCAACTGCACGCTCCCTCCAAACTTGCTACATCTGTGGCATTGTGCTGTGTGATAAAACTGCACATTTTAGAGTGACCTTTTATTGTGGTCAGCCTAAGTCACACCTGTGCAACAATCATGCTGTCTAGTCAGCATCTTGATATACCACATCTGTGAGGTGGATGGATTGTCTTAAAAAAGGAGAAGCACTCACTAACTCAGATTTACACCAATTTGTGAACAATGTTTGAGAGACAACAGCTTAATGTGTACATAGAAAAAGTCTTAGATCTTTGAGCTCAGTTCATGAAAAACAGATGCAAAAACAAATGCTGCATTTATATTTTTGCTCAGTGTGTGTCCTATGTAATATGTAGCAATGACATAGAGCTGTATAACCTTTGTCAGGTTATATAACAGAATAATTATTATTAGCTCACATATTACTTATTTCTTATTGTGTTTTTTGGCTTGTTACTTTTTTTTTTTCATTCAAATGTAAAATTAAAATAATTTCCATATTTTCTATTCAATTGGGTGCATTTAATATGTCCAAAAAATTGACACAAAATGTTCTTAAAATGAAATATGGCATATAGTAGTTTCAAATTCTCAAATAAAAGTCTGCAAACATCCAGGACAAGCATGGTTCCTTTGTTTCTCTACCATCACTGTGTCTGTAGCACATTCAGATTGACATTCTCCTCATTCAGATTGTCTCCAGTCTGCAAAGCTTTTCGCAGTTTCTCCCAGAACACCTCTTTGTGCTCTGAGGCTCGCAGCCAGCTCAGGTAGGTTTGCTTCTTCAGCAGCTTTCTCATGCGGTGGTAAGGAGACAGCAGATAGGTGGGAATGTCCTCCAGAAACACAAGGATCAGCACATCTTTCTTTTCGTCAAAGAGACGGAAACTGTAGAGAAGAGATGGAGGAAAAATGCTTTAAGAGCAAAGCAAATGGAAATTGTATACCACATTTAGAAAGTGTTTAAACAAAAAAGAAATTAAATGTAACAAGTAGTTTTGTGGCAAACAAAATCAATAATTTTAGAAATAGAGTTTTGAAAAAAATAAATAAATAAAGAGATACAAAATAAATCCAAAAAGAGAACTACAACACAATATTAGTCAAATAACCATAAACAACTATGAAATCATGTAAAATGTAAACACTACTAATTTGCATCAGATGTCTTTTTACCTGGCTGTCTGCACCTCTCTGGAGCACCACTCACTTAAGAGGTATCTGCGGCTGATAACGCAGATGGTCTTCCTGCTGCCATAGATGGCATCCGTGATGTTATCTAAAATAGGCTTTCCTAAAGGGGGGTATTGGTAAAAATAAATAGAATCATAAAAACAGCCAACCATCCCAACAGAAGTATTGCAGTGACACCTACTGGAGTACAAATACATCTACGTTTACGTTTGTAAACTGGAATGGACGGATAATGTGGGTAATTGTTGTTTATTTTTCATTCAAGCTTTATTTATACAGACTAGTCTTATTGAGCCATGAGGACTCGTTTACAAGAGGGACATGATCCAGACAGAACATATAAAATACAGACAACAATAACAATAAAAAAATTAAGGTGGACTGTTTCAGTTCTTGTTGCAAGGTGTTCCAGGTTGAGGAGCAGAGTAGGAAAAGGCCTTTTTGCCAAGTTCAATCAGCACTGAGGGAACGCTGCAGGTGATGATGTCCTGAGAGTGCGCGCTGTAACTGCACTGACGACTTGACAAGTGAGAGGAGATATAAGAAGGTAGCAGACCCAGGAGGGCTTTATAGATGAAAACGAACCAGTGTGAGAGCCTATGAGTTTAATAATATATGAAGTCAAATCAAAAGGAAGGAAGAAAACTTCATCCCCAATTGTTTCAGTTTTGGTCTAATTGAGTCAAACATGTAATGGTCGCATGATTTGTGTATTAGAAAAAGTACATTTGTAGGGAAAATCTCTAAGATGGATTACCTGAAACACTGCTTGACAGTCCATTATTAGAAAAACAATTAATAGTGAATCATGCAGTGCTATATGAGCTGAATCAAATATTAACAAACAGTACACTAATGTCCTTCACCGCTGACAGATTTGTAAAAGGAATGTCCTGATACATGCTCAGTAGATCTGATACATGGATCAAACTCCTTTGAATAAGGAATGTTTCTAGTTTTCAGGATGAGTATTTTTTTTTAGGCTAACTTGAATGGGGAATGCAAATAAAACTTAATATTTTTGGTGCAGGAAATTCAAGTGGGTATGAATTATACTGGTGTGGATAGTATTAGTCGCGCTGCTGTTGTTCAGCATATAGATTTGCACTATTAAGTGTTAAGCATATTTCTTAGTTTGGCGTATTTCGTAGTTTATATATTAGATCCTTGGTACTCTTTCTTTTACAATTTATATTTTTGCCATTGTTGGTTGTAACTGGGACCCTGTGTACACAATTTTGGTCCACCGCATGTACCACATGCAATCCAAATGGCAATAAAGAACATTGACCTTGAGTGGGCAGTTTTGTGTTTTTATTTTATTTTTTTTTGCTTGTTTTGAGAAACACAGAGTGACTGATTATGGTGAGTGGAGGAAGAAATGTGATTCACCAACAGGAACAATGGGGGTGACAATGGGTGGCAAAAAGTTGACTTGGTCACCAGAGACTAATTTTTGGCCACACCAATCATTTGAAGAAAACTAAACTTCTCCTTTGACCTTTGCTGACACCCTTTTGTCACAAATCACTCCTGAAATGTTTCTACATCCACTCCATCTTGCCTGGACTCTCTTTTTCACTTCTTTCCCACATTCTCCATTTTCCTGGACAGTGGACCTCAAGTACTTGAAGTCCTGCACCTTTGTGACCTATGCTCCTTGTACCCTCACTGTTACTTCCTTGCCACACTAGATTCATCATGCAATTTTACACCTCCTCCCTCGGCACTCTGCCCTATGCTTTTTCTAAATCCACAAAGACACAATGGAGTTCTTTCTGACCCTCTCTATACTTCTCCATCAGCATCCTTAAAGCAAAGATTACATCTGTGGTGCTCTTTCTTGGCATGAAACCATACTGTTGCTCACAGATAGTCCCCTCTTGTCCAAGTCTAGCTTCCATAATTTTCTCCCAGATCTTCATTGTGTGGCTCATCAACTTAATTCCCCTATTGCTACAATTCTATACATCATCCTTGTTCTTAAAAATGGTTACAGGCACACTTTTCCTCCACTCCTCAGGTATTTATTTTACCCTAAATATGTTATTGAGTAGAGTCAAAAACTGTTCTACCACCTCTCTTAGACATTTCCATACCTCTACTGGTATGTCATCAAATCCTACTCCCTTTCTCTTCTTCATTATTTTCTAAGCTTTCCAAACTTCATCCTCATTATCTTTCTCACTTCCTTGTTCACAGTTTCTATAAACTCCTACTCTTTTGTCTCTTTCATTCTCTTCATTCATTAGCTCATCAATGTTTGTGCTGCTCTTGTTTGGCATATTGTTTTTGTACTACTAGTGCTCAGTGTATTTTTAGTTTAACATATTTCTTAGTTCAAATCTTAGATCTTATTACAGTTTTCCTTTACAATTTATACTTTACTTGGATGTTACTGGGACCCTGTGTACATAATTTCGTTCCACCACATGTACCACATGTGGTGTGTATATCAAATAAAGAAACTTTGACTTGACTCTGATCAAAGTACTCCTTCCATTTTCCCATCACACTCCCCTCACTTGTTAGAACATTACTATTCATATATTCCACAAGCCTAACTGCTGCACATTCTTTCCAACCTGAGCCCTCTGTCTCACCAATTGGTACAAGTCCTTCTCACCCTCTTTATTGTTCAGCCTCCTATACAACTCATCATACACCTTCTGCTTTGCCAACTCTGTCTTTGCTTTGTGTTGCATCTCCTTAAATTCCTGTATCTTCTCTTCAGTCCTCTCTGTCATTTTTCTTCTTGCCTAGCCTGTTTTTTTGAACAGTGTCCTGCACTTCATTATTCCACCACCAGGTTTAATTATCATCCATTCTCTGTCCAAATAACACAACAAATATCGTCCTACCTGCATCTCTTAATTACTGTTGCTGTAGTAGCCCAGTCATTTGGAAGCTCTTTCTTAACACCCCGACCCTTTAACAGCTCCTCTCTGAATTTCTCACAACATTCTTCATTTCTTAGCGTCCACCATTTGGTCCTCTTCTCTGATTTAACTCTTTTTTTTTTGTCTTCCTCAAAACAACAGTCCATCTACACCCAAACATCCGATGTGGTCTGGCCATGTTCACCCACTACCACAACCTTACAGTCCCCAATATCTCTCAGGTTTCCTCTTCTACACAAAATGTAGTCTACCTGCATACTCTTTCCTCCACATATAGGTCACATATCTTCCTTCCTCTTTTGGAAATAAGTACTGTGCTTAACTTACAAATGATAATGAAATATTAAAAAAAAAATCCCCAGAACCAGTAGGATTGGTCTTATGGGGTTATTAATGTAAACACTAATCACTTATCTAAAATGATCTAAGTATATTAACTGGAAGTCTAATGAGTTGTTTATTATTATTTAATTCTGAATATTTACCAAAAAGCTAAAGTAAAGATGGTCTTACCTGGTTCAAAATCCCGATGGTGCAGACACAACCTCCAGCCCTGCTCTCCTTCCAGTTTTGGTAAGAGCTCTCCAATCACCCAGGGCTCATCATGAGCATTGTAGGAGATAAAAGCGTCATATTGATGGGGAGCTTGCCTGTTTTGATGCTTTTTGTCAACAAGCCAAGCCAAGAAGAGGTAATAGGCAGAGTAGAGATGCCACCTCATGAAGTGGTAGGTGAAGGATGTGACAATACAAAATACAATTATGCATGTTGTAGACACAAAGCAGATGAAGCCAATATCCAGCAAACAGGATGTTAGGTCAAAGTCCACAAGCTTTCTACCACTGAAGTCATCTGGATAGTTGCATACAAAGTTATATGCATCAGAAACCTGCGTTTGTGTGCTGGATATTGTCCAGTTGATGAACCAAGCATTATCACAGTCACAGAAAAAACTGTTAAATGTAATGTCCAGATAATCCAGAGATGGTAGGGACGTTATCATGGCTTCAGTGATAACTGAGTACTGGTTGCGTCTTGCCTGCAAGAACTCCAGTGAGGTCAGGTTGGCATCTATGAGGAAATCCAATGACTTAAGAGTTGTTGTGGATATATAGAGTCTTTTAAGGTTCTGAATTGGGGAAAACAGTTGCGTAGATAGAATGCCAAGGTCATTTGAGCTAATATCAAGTTCTTTCAGCTTAGGCGTGTACTTAAACATGTTTTTATCCAGGTAGATAAGCTGACTGTTTCTGACACTGAAACGCAATAGATTTTTTAATCCTTGTAGGAGGTTGAAAGGCAGAGAAGACTTTCCCCTGTGACGCTGTGCAGGAAATAACAGCTCCTCCAGATGGGACAGGTTAGAAAATGGTGGTTTATGTAGAGCTCTGCTGTCCATATATCTTATGTGATTATGGCTTAAATCCAAACTTCTTAGATTAACGAGTGCATTCAAAGTCATTGTCAGAGCCTGTCTTGTGATGTAATTTGACTGTAGGTGAACATCAGTAAGATTTGTCAGTCCAACAAAACTGCCTGCATGGATTGTTTTAATTTTATTTTCATGTAGTGAAAGGTTTAATAAGGAATGCATGCCTTTAAATTCATCTTTCTTTATTTCAGTCAGTCTGTTTCCATTGAGTCGCAATTCCTTAAGGTTTGGTAAGCGGTTTTCAAATGACCCATTTAGTTTATTTATCATATTGTTTTGTAATCTCAGAATCTGAAGTTCTACTAAATCCTTGAACATGCAGGGGTTTAGATCTTGGATTGAGTTGTTATACAAGTTAAGCTCAACGAGCTTTGTCATTTTGGAGAAGTCTTGACATTTAACTGCAGTGATTTTGTTGGTATTGAGATCTAGCTTAGAAAGATTAGGCACATTTCTTATTGCAGATGGAACTGAGAGGAATCTGTTTTTACTCAGAGTCAAAAATTTTAAACTTCTCATTGGTGTGAAAGCATCTTCTGGGATGAATTCTATACCATTATCTGCTAAATCCAATTTAGTCACATAAACACACAGTTTAAACATACTCAAATAGAGGTATCGAAGTCTGTTTTGTCGAACCTGCAAATAGGACATGGTTGGAATGGTGCATGAAATGCTAATGAGTGTACTAATGGTACTCCTCATTCTTTTCATTCTGTTCAGCGTTAGAGAAGTAAGTGATGAGTTCACTGCTTCAAGTAAATATTTTTTGTCCTCAATAGCCATGTAAAGGCTACTAATATCTAGACTGGACACTCCACTCAGGAAAGTCTTGTTACTCACTTCCCATTTCATTTTCCAGTTACTGAAAGGGTCACCAATGGTAAAGCGTGTCAGATTTGGGAATATATCTCCAGTTATTCTGAAGTCTTTCAAAGGATTAGAAAATAGGTTCAGGACATGAAGTTTCAGTGAGTGATTTGTTAGTTCCTGTGACTGAAAACTTCTGAATTTGTTGTCTTTTACTGCCAGCTCCTGTAGCAGTGGCAGATGCTGCAGAATTAGATGAAGATTTTCCATTGTTTGCAATTTGTTGTAAGATATATCTAAAATCTTTAGGTACGTCAAGGACTGAAAGGAGGTGCATGATACTTTTTCTATGGAATTTGTGTTAAGCCTCAATTCAGTCAGGTTGCCCAAACCACCAAAAACATTCTCAACCAGCTTAACAAGTTTGTTACTATTAAGAGTTAATTTCTGGAGGGAAGTCAAACTGGCAAAAGCAAAGCTGCCTATGTGTGAAATGTGATTTCCTTTAAGGGTTAACCATTTCAGATGTGGTAGTTTTGGGAAATCTGATGGCTCTATGCTGACTAAGTGATTTTTAGATAAATCAAGGCCTGTCACTGTTGGGGGAATATCCTGAGGAATAGTTTTGAATGTCGAGTTAGCCATCACACATATGGCTGCATTGTGGCTGATTCGGCAACCCTTTAGAAAAAAACCATTGATTGGAACTAAGCAACAGATTATAAGGAAGAAGAAAGGAGTGGTGCTAAGCTTAAAACAGTTTGATCCTCCTTTTGGGCTTGTTTTGTTTTCTTCTGGTCCCATTTTTAAATATTTGTCCAAATCTTGGTGAGAACAATTATAGCAAGTTATCCTGAAAATTGAATAAAACATATGAACATATTCAAATATAAAAATGCAAAAGTTAACTTTACATTTCCAGCAATTTAAAAAATGTTGATTAAAAGTAACTTTGAATCAATTCAACATGCTGTGTATGAATGTTAATTTAAAACTGTAAATTTTTAACACAAATAATGGTTTCCAATACTTACTGCGTAACTTTAGGAAGTTGCTAATCTTCATGTAATGATTTGCATAACTAAGTTTTGAGAAAATTACGATCCTTTCGGACAGAGGAGAAAGTGTTGTCCAGTAACACAATGTGAGCACAATTTTGCTGTGAGGTTAAAAACCGTTAGTCTTTCTGATATACCAACATCCTCTATTTATCCAATGAGGAAGTGAAAGCAGCTCAGAGAGGTAGAGGGAGAGTCCATTTATTTCATGTTTGTTTAAAACAAGCATTTATTAAGCCCTCATATATCTGGTCTAAAAATAGTACACTTTGTTGTGAAAGCAGATTCAAATTTAAGCTCTGGAAAGTAATCTAAATAACTTTGATGGTAAATGTTTTTGATAGTGTTTTACTTATCTTTTACTTCATTTTTGTGTCACACTGAACTTTTTTTATTATGACTTCCTCAGTTCAAAAAAGTTGAAAAAAAAAAACTAGCACTTCTTCCTCTTTATTAAAGAGGAATCTGCTGGCTTCTGCAGTTATTTAGATAAATAACGTTACTAATTGACTTTTTATGTATGTGAATGTTACTGTTCAGTGCACCGAGACAACTTCTGTTGAGACATGGCACTATATAAATAAACTGAATTGAATTACCTCTCCCATGTTCTGGGAGCCAGAACCATATTGAAGTACCCGTATTTTCCGGTGTATAGGTCGCACCTTTTTATGTTTTTTTTTCAAGGCCTGCGACCTATACACAGGTGCGACCTATACATTATATGGCTTGTTATCACTTTCGGCAAAACACATTTTTAAATCCAGCTCATTTCACAATTACGTTCATTTATTAAGGAAAAGTTCAGCACAGACATATATTTGCTATAATTTTTATTAAACAAATAATTGTTTTTATGTGTTAATCTTCCTAAAAGCCTTGCTTTACGCTCCTGTGGCAGACATTTGCAGCAGAGCTAAACGTAGGTGCAACCTATACACCAGTGCAACCTATCTAGGGATTTTTCCAATCTATTGGTGATAATTGGACAATGCGACCTATACACAGGTGCAACCTATACACCAGAAAATACTGTACTTAAATCTGTCAAATTTATGGTGTCAGGGTAGCCTGGTTGATACCAGACCCATGTCCTTCACTTCGCTTTGGACTAGGTTGATACCAGACCCATGTCCTTCACTTCGCTTTGGACTAGGGTCTGGCATCTCTGCCATAGACAACGATTTCTCCTGGAGATTTTTGAATGGACCAATCAGAGAACAGGAGGCAGAGTTTTGTTAGTTTAGCCTGACGAGGTCCAGGCTATCAGATAAATTGCTCAGAAACCACTCGGTGGATATTTTTTCTGCCACCAGTGTGTAATTATATGTCTTTAATTTACTGACTGTTGGCCTAGATGAAACATTTGAGATAAAATTCGATTTTTTATCATTTATTTTCGTAGCGCACCCGAGGCTGTTTGGAAAATATCAAACCGAAACTATTTAATATCCAGCAGATTTGACCATTTCGTGAATTGATTTAGGAACTGTTAAGCTCAGGAACACTTCTGATATAACGTCAGCTATGAACTATATTTTTTCTCAGCAGAGAAATAATAGTTTTTTACCTTGTTTTGATGAAAATTCGTTCGTGGCGGCAGCCATTTTGAATGACGACGTCAGTCGACATCGTTCAAAACTCCGCCTTCTGCTCTCTGATTGCTCAGGAACACTTCTGATATAACGTCAGCTATGAAATCTATTTTTTCTCAGCAGAGAAATAATAGTTTTTTACCTTGTTTTATTGAAAATTCCTTCGTGGCGGCAGCCATTTTGAATGACGACGTCAGTCGACGTCGTTCAAAACTCCGCCTTCTGTTCTCTGATTGGTCCGGTCAAAAATCACGGAGAAATCCTTGTGGATGGGAGAAATGCCAGACCCAGCAGTGAAGGGAAATGAGAATTGAGCGGAGCTGCGTAGGAATGGCGAGGGCCAGGCTAGTGTCAGGGTATTTTGAAATGAATACAAAACTATTTTCACTATTTCACATTTAAAAACATATACTGGTCTGAATGACTATCGGCAGTGTCCCTCACCCCGATAGTCGCCAAATGCTTCGAAAAACTAGTCATGACCTACATCAAAACAACCATCAACATCAACGAGGATCCTCATAAGTATGCAAACCGTGAGAACCGATCAACAGAGGATGCCATCTCCTCTGTGGTCCACTCTGCTCTCACCCACCTGGAACAGAATGACTCATACATCTGTATGCTCTTTGTGGACTTCACATGTGCCTTCAACACCATGATCCCATAAACCCTGATGGACAAACTATTCACACTAGGACTGGGCCCCTCCAATTTTAACTGGGTGCTAGACTTCTTAACAAACAGACCACAGTCAGTGAGGATCCACAACTTCTCCTCCTCCAGTATAACCCTCAGCACTGGCTCTCCTCAAGGATGTGTGCTGAGCCCTCTCCTGTTCACTCTGCTCACATATGATTGTGCAGCCACCCATCCAGGCTGTCATATTGTAAAGTTTGCAGATGATACAGCTGTGGTGGGATGCATCACAAACAATGATGAGTCCAGCTACAGGCAGGAGGTGGAACACCTGGAGAGCTGGTGCAAGGACAATAACCTTCACATCAATGTGAAGAAGACAAAGGAGATGATTGTGGACTTCAGAAGGAACAAACACACCCACACCCCACTGAACATAAGAGGATCTGCAGTGGAAGTGGTCTCCAGCTACAAGTACTTGGGTGTACACATGAATGATAACCTCAGCTGGAGCAACAACACCACCAGCCTGATCAAGAAAGGTCATCAGAGACTCTACTTCCTCAGACGGCTGAGACGAGCTGGTCAGGGAAGCTCAGTCCTCACCTCCTTCTACAGGTGTGCAGTGGATTCATGTTTTATTGAGTCTATTTTAACCTTTTCCTTCATCTGTTGGTTTGGAATTTTGACCTGTAAGAACAAAAGCAAACTCTCGGGGATTGTCAGGATGTGCAGCAGAACTGCTGGCATAGACCTAAAGAACCTCGCAGACCTACACAAGGTGAGGTCAGTGAACAAGGCCAGGCAGATTCTGGCAAACCCTGATCACCCACTCCATGACGAGTTCAGGTTGCTTCCATCTGGACGCAGGTTTCTACAACCCAAATGTAGAACAAACAGATTTAAAAACTCATTTATCCCAGTAGCAATCAGGTTTCTTAATGCACACTAATTTTAACACTGCTATTTTAATGTCTTATTGTCTTGTGTTTATATGTGTATGTGTGTGTAAGTGCATATGTATGTATGAAACTGTGCACACCTATTGACTGCAAATCTAATTGCCCCTCGGGGATAATAAAGGAACTTGAATCTTGAATCTTGAATCTTGGAGAGCATCCTGTGTTCCAGCATCAACGTGTGGCATAGAGGCTGCACAGCTGCAGAAAGAAAAGCTTTGCAGAGAGTGGTGAAGGCTGCACAGAAGTCTGTTTGAGTTAGTCTCCCCACCATCACAGACATCTACACCTCCAGATGCACGAAGAGGGCCACCTGCATCATGAAGGACCCCACTCAAGGCCTTGTTATACTCGGCAAAATGCCCTGGCGCACGTCTTTTACCCCCCGTTGAGTGAGCAAACATTGTGCATCTTTTGGCCGCACTCCCGCTGTGATCCCCCGGAGACAGCGCGTTGTGTACATAGCCCCCAGTCAGAACTCAGAGAAGCCGACGATGCGGCTCGCAGCGTGTGATTGGTTCAAAGTTTGTGGGCGTTTTTTGTTTTTGCTTTGACAGACACATGGATAGTTTTGAAGAGAACTTGTCTGTGTGTGCGCGCGCACGCAAACCGTGCGCCTCAGCACACTTTGCGCATTGCACCCAACACACACACACACACACACACACACACACCAATACATATATATATATATATATATATATATATATATATATATATATATATATATATATATATATATATATATATATATATATATATATATTTACGCGCGCGCACACAAAAGCATGCGCGCCTGCATGCACCCTTTAAAAGAAAGCAAACTCCGTTGTTATACAACAAGCCGTGGTGGTCTAGTGGTTAACACGTTGCGCTGCAACACCAAAGGACGTGAGTTCGAATCATAGTTGAGTTTTTTTTTTTTTATGATTTGGTTGACTATAATATTCTTTTATTATTGTTCAAAGCTCAGAATTTATGGTTTTGTGTGAGAAATCATTTAATATCTTATATTTTTTTTATATATGTGATTGCTATTTGAATTGATTGTTAATTTTGTTTGAAGAAGGGGCAGAAATAATGAGATTTTTTTCTTCTTCTGCCTCCTTTCATTTCATGTATTGTTTTGTTTTATAATGTGGTTTTGTAAATAATTTTCTTGTGTTTTTACAATTTGAAATGAATAAATTCAATAAAAAAATAAAAAAGTTGGAAGAGGGAGGGAAGAGGGAGGGATTTATTATAATTTATCCCCCACGTCTTGCCAAGTATAAACACTCAATGCGGTCGGTGACACACACGCAATTGCATCATCGCTGGGTTCACTCAATGGGGGTAAAAGACGTGAGACACTAGTATAAACCTAGCTTCACCCAGCGCACACACTTTTTGCCTCTCTCCCCTCAGGACGGAGGTTGAGGAGCATAAGTGTAGAACCACTAGACTGAGGAACAGCTTCTACCCTGAGGCTGTTAGATTCATGAATAAATAACCAGAATAATCACTGTGAAATATCACATCATGTTGCTGCTGATCTGTTTCATGCTGCTGTGTTCATTCGTGTCATCTGCTCATACAGACTCATGTTCGTGCTGCTGTTTGGAGTAATGTTTTTCTATGATATTAATGCTTAGTGTATTTTTAGTTGATGTTTTTTTTAGTTCATATCTTAGATGTTATGACTGTTTTTCTTTTACTTTTTATTGTTGGATGTAACTGGGACCCTGTGTACATAATCTCGTTTAATCACATGTACCACATGTGGTGCGAATGACAATAAAGATTAGCTGACTCTGACTCTAATAAACATTTGAGCTGCAGTTCAGTGTCTTTCAAAAACAAGTTGAGATGATGAATCACCATTGTGAGAAGAACTCAGGTCAAAAAGTGTACATTTCTGTAGTTTCTCATATAACAAGATAAGTCAGCTAAGTCTCTATACCTGATTGACCCACTCACTTCTCCCCCTGATCATCCAAAGACTCACTGCTTACCTTGAATCCTGTTCCTTAGAGATCTGCAAATACTGTATAAAGAACCAAGTAATAAACATCCTACATCAAGAGTAAGATTCTTACTTTTTTAATCACTTCAATTGAAAGCATTCCACATTCCTGTTTATCTAACTCCCATTCCATTCTCTTGGCAGATGCAAACAGATGTTACTTCCAGCCCATTTCAAAATACAAGCAGTATCTTAATTACCAGTATCTCCGCTTGGATTTCTTTGGCTGAAACAAACCCTGTACACATTATAGCTTCACAACATGATCACAAATGCTGCAAAATTGACTTAAAAAAAAAAAAAATCAAACTTTCAGACAATATATATATATATATATATATATATATATTTAACGTCTAATCCGTAAAGCATTTGCTTGAACTGTGGGGGAAGCTTCAAGTTTAAATGGCAGAAAATTGCTATTGTGTAGGCAGCTTTTAAATATACTAATAATTTATTCCTGGTTCTTCAAATTGAGATCACTCTGATTCTGTCTACTCTCATTAAAGTACTGACTGCTCATAAATGATTCATACAAGCCCACATCAAAAACAAATCCTCCTTTAAAAAGCACTATGTGGTTTGTTAGCTTTTATGAGAAAATTATCACGAGTCAAATTTATGGAAGTGACAATGTATTGTGGTTGGTAGGTATGGCTTTATTTCGGCTTTTCATTTAGTTATTTCCCCCCACAAATTTTTTTTATTATTATATTGTTTTTTTAGTGTTTTGATTAGTTTTGTTTGTTTGTTTGTTTCTGTTTTTCATGTCATCCTCCATCCATAAGTCTGTCTCTCTGTCCATGCATGTTGTGAGCATGGTAATTTGAAAACTGGGCAATGTGAGAAGTACATAATGTAATTTAGCCATTTATTTATTGAGGACAATTATCCAATATTACATATTTGTGAGCATCAAAAGCATGTAAACCTTTTCTT
>JBBPBX010025731.1:25499-38653 GCA_038048925.1 Garcialebias charrua
GCAATAACTGTAATTAAATGTTTCTGGTAACTGTTAATCAGTCCTGCACACCGGCTTGAAGGAGTTTTAGCCCATTCCTCTGTACAAAACAGCTTCACCACTGGATGTTGGTGGTTTCCTCACATTAACTGCTGCTTCAGGTCCTTCCACAACATCTGGATTGGATTAAGGTAAGGACTTTGACTTGGTCATTCCAAAACACGAACTTGATTCTTCTTCAACCATTCTTTTGTAGAACCACTTGTGTGCTTAGTGGTTCTACCAAAAAATGGTTGAAGAAAATAACATCTGATTTCATTTTAAGAGAAACAAAGGGAGAGAGAAAAAAATGCATATTATATATTATAGAAAAGTTACAAACTGATTTGCAAAATTAAGCAAATCGGTTTCTTTGGTAGAACCACTTGTGTGCTTCGGGTCATTGTGTTGTTGCATGACCCACCTTCTCTTAGATCCAGTTCATGGACAGATGTTCTGACATTTTCCCTTAGAATTATCTGATATACTTCAGAATTCATTGTTCCATCAATGGTGGCAATCCATCCTGGTCCATATGCAGCAAAACAGACCCAAACTACGACACTACCACCACCATGTTTCACAGATGGGATACGGTTATTCTGCAGGAATTCAGAGTTTTCATTTATCCAAACATAACTCTTTTCATTTAAAACAAAAAGTTATATTTTGGTCTCATCCGTCCACAAAACATTCTTCCAGCAGCCTTCTGGCTTGTCCATGTGATCTGCAAATGAGCAGCCATGTTCTTTTTGGAGAGCAGTGTCTCTTCCTTCAACCCTGCCATACACACAATTGTTGTTCAGTGTTCTCCTGATGGTGGACTCTTGAACATTAACATTAATGTAAGAGAGACCTTCAATTGTTAGAAGTTACCCGGGTGTCCTTTGTGACCTCGCTGCCTATCACACACCTTGCTCCTAGAGTGATCTTTGTTGATCCACCACTCCTGGGGAGGGTAACAATGGTCTTTAATTTCCTCTGTTTATGCACAATCTGTCTGACAGTGGGTTGGTGGAGTCCAAACTCCCCAGAGATGATTTTTAACATTTTCCAGCCTGATGAGCATCAACAACTCCTTTTCCGAGGTCCTCAGAAATCTCCTTTGTTCAGGCTATGATCCACTTCCACAAACATGTTGAGAAGATCAGACTTTGATAGATTATGTTCTTTAAAATTAAACAGGGTGTCCACTCACATCTGATCATCATCCCATTGATTGAAAACACCTGACTAATTTCACCTTCAAATTACCTACTAATCCTAGAGGTTCACATACTATTACCTCTCACAAATATGTTATATTGGATCATTTTCCTAAAATAAAAAATGACCAAGTACTGTATTATATTTTTGTCTCAGTTTAAATGGGGTCTCGTCTATTTTTAGGACTTGTGTGAACATATGCTTTTTTTATGGACTTTGCATCTGTCTTTAACACCATGATTCCCCAGATCTCCTAGGATTAAGCCCCTCCCTATTCTATCCTGGATTTCTTAACAAACAGACCACAGTCTGAAAGGATCCACAACTTCTCCTCCTTCACCATAACCCTCATCACAGGCTCCCCTCAGGGCAGTGTGTTGAGCCCTCTCCTGTTCACTCTGCTCACGTATGGCTGTGCACCTACCCATCAAGGCTGTCTCATTGTAAAGTTTGCAGATGATACAGCTGTGGTGGTGTTACATGCACTGGGCATGTAATTTATTTAAGTTTAAAGAATGGGATTTTTAAAGGTTTTGAGCAGAAGCAGAGTTGTTTAAGGGTTTTGAGTGACTGATTGACTGCAACTGTTGCTCATTAAAACATGCTGTAGGTGGGGGTGGTTGCTCCCTCTATATTAGGTCCAAGCCACAGAAGCAAGAGAAGAGGTCCAAGCAGCAGTGTGACTGGAGCCATGGCCGAGTGAAGAATCTGAATGGAGGTCTGAAGCCAGAAGCAGCAGCAGAGTGAGTGGAGCCATGATCGAGTGATGAAGAAGAAGTCAGAGTGATTAAGAAGAAGTCCGAGTGATGAAAAAGAAGTCTGCATGAAGTAGCCGTATGTTGAAACCGTATGATGAAGCCAATTTTGTAAGCCGTGAGAAAAAGCCTAAGAGGAAGCTGAGACCTGCTGCCGTTGTGAAAAGAGAAAGCTGAGACCTGCTGTCTTTGTGAGAAGCTGGAGCTGAGACCTGCTGTCTTTGTGAGAAGCTGGAGCTGAGACCTGCTGTCTTTGTGAGAAGCTGAAGCTGAGACCTGCTGTCTTTGTGAGAAGCTGGAGCTGAGACCTGCTGTCTTTGTGAGAAGCTGAAGCTGAGACCTGCTGTCTTTGTGAGAAGCTGGAGCTGAGACCTGCTGTCTTTGCGAGAAGCTGGAGCTGAGACCTGCTGTCTTTGTGAGAAGCTGGAGCTGAGACCTGCTGTCTTTGTGAGAAGCTGGAGCTGAGACCTGCTGTCTTTGTGAGAAGCTGAAGCTGAGACCTGCTGTCTTTGTGAGATGCTGGAGCTGAGACCTGCTGTCTTTGTGAGATGCTGGAGCTGAGACCTGCGGTCGTTGTGAGAAGCTGGAGCTGAGACCTGCTGTCTTTGTGAGAAGCTGGAGCTGAGACCTGCTGTCTTTGTGAGAAGCTGGAGCTGAGACCTGCTGTCGTTGTGAGAATCTGGGTGCTGAAGACTGGAGCCGTGAGTGACCTGCTGGACTTAGTGGTTTGTTTTACTTATTAATCATCCAGAAGCTGGACTCGAGAGTTCCGACTTTTTCTTTTATTACTTTTTTTTGAGGACACAGAGAGCCTAAAATGAACTTTTTTTAACCATCCTTTCTGTGTCTCATGTCCCTGTACGTACCTTCAGGTCGTAACAGGTGGGATGCGTCACAAACAACAAAGAGTCCAGCTACAGGCAGGAGGTGGAACACCTGGAGAGCTGGTGCAGAAAGGACAACCTTCACATCAATGTGAAGAAGAAGAAGAAGATGGGTGTGGGCTTCAGAAGGAATAAATACACCAACCCTCCAAATATATAGGATGATCTGTGTTGGAAGTGGTCTCCAGCTACAAGTATGTGGGTGTGCACCTGAATGACAACCTCTGCTGGAGCAACAACACCACCAGCCTGATCAAGAAAGCTCATCAAATACTCTACTTCCTCAGACGGCTGAGACGAGCTGGACTGAGAAGCTCAGTCCTCACCTCCTTCTACAGGTGTGCAGTGGAGAGCATCCTGTGCTCCAGCATCAACGTGTGGCATGGAGGCTGCACAGCTGCAGAAAGAAAAGCTCTGCAGAGAGTGGTGAAAGCTGCACAGAAGACTGTTGGAGTCATGCAGCCTCCCCACCATCACAGACATCTACACCTCCGGATGCAGGAAGAGGGCCACCTGCATCATGAAGGACCCCACTCACCCAGCACACACACTTTTTGCCCCGCTCTCCTCAGGAAGGAGGTTGAGGAGCATTAAGTGTAGAGCCACTAGAGTCTAGTGGCTCTACACTTCTTCCCTGAGGCTGTTAGAGATTCATGAGTCTAACCAGGATAATCACTGTGGGGGAAAAGTCAATATAACTTTGATTGTTATGTGCTGCTGATAACCCATGCTGCTGATCATTTCATGCTGCTGTATTCATTTGTAATCATTTGCTCACACAGACTTATGTTTGGGCTGCTGTTGTTCAGCGTATTGTTTTGCACTTTTAGTTTTTAGCATATTCTTAGTTCATCTTAGATCTTATTACAGTTTCTTTTTACAATTTATAATTGTGCTGTGTTGGATGTAACTGGGATCCTGTGTACACAATTTCATTATACCTCATATGCCACATGTGATGCAAATGATAATAAATAACCTTGAAAATCTGGTGATGTTTTAGGTCTTATTTATGCAGAAATATAGAAAATTCTAAAGTGTTCACAAACTTTTAAGCACCACTGTATTTATGTTGTTAATTAAAATAAAGAGTAATGAGGATGGTGGATTCTTCTTCTCACACTGTGCTGACAGGTTTGAGGAACAAAGGTGCCCATCCCTACCAAAAAAACAGAAGTAATGCATGACAAGTACCAAAACGTTAAACTGTGTGACATTCCTGCTTTGTCCTCTAATGTCAGTCAGAAGTTTGTTACTGATCTGTGAAAACCTGTTGTTCTTAAATATGCACATAAGCACACTTACTAAAAAAAATTAACGTCAGATTTCATTTTAAGAGAAATAGAACGAGAAAGAAAAAACATACATCTTACACATTATATGCTGGTGAAGATTCTCAGTCGTTCAGGACATGGTAAAATCAAAAAGGCGTTCAATACAGAAACAACTGGACTTTATTTGTAACAGTTTTCTGTTACAAATAAAGTCCAGTTGTTTCTGTATTGAACGCCTTTTTGATTACACATTATAGAAAAGTTACAAACTGATCTGCAGAATTGTACAGGGAAATGCATATTTTAATTTCCCAACCAGATTTGTTACTCCAACAGATTATCTTCCCATATCACCCACAGATGACCATTAATTATTATTCACTTTAAAGCATTTGTAATCTCAACCGTGCATAACATACACCTGTCCAAATAATCTTTTTTTTCATCCAACAGACGAGCTGATAGATTTGCGCACAACTGGAATAGGTGGCGACTGTTGGTGCAGTTATTCAGAATCTGAAAAAAAAAAGTTCTCATTTAAAACAAAAATAGGCTTTATAATTATTTACACACTTTCCCCCAAACATCAAAATAGATTAAGTGTGGAACAATGATTGTGTTATACAACAAATCCACCCTAAACTCTGTTCTCCACCTTACCGAACAATCACCCCTGGAAGCCTCGACTGATCTGTGCGAGAACTTCCAACATTTCTTTTTAGATAAAATCGCAACCACCAGGGCTCTCATTTCTCCTCCATCGCACGATCCATCCATCCCACCTCAATCTGTTACTGTTTGTGACCATTTTGAACCAGTCTCTCTGTCCTCTCTAGAGCGGGTCATGTGCAGCCTGAAACCATCTGGCTCCCCCTTTGATGTGGTCCCCCCTCGGCTACTAAAGGAGGTTTTTCACACTCTAGGTCCCTCCATTCTCTCTATTGTAAATAGCAGTCTATCCTCGGGTGTGGTGCCAAAATCATTAAAACATGCTGCTGTTCAACCCCTCCTGAAAAAACCAAACCTCGACCCGTCAGTATTATCCAACTTCAGGCCTGTCTCCAGACTCCCATTTGTATCTAAACTTCTAGAGAAAATAGTTGAGTCCCAGCTAAAGTGCTTCCTGGAGGATCACGCTATCCCCGAGCTATTCCAATCTGGCTTCAAATCCCTCCACAGCACTGAGACTGCCCTACTGAAGGTTTTTAATGACATCTTCCTATCCACAGACACTGGTGACTCTGTGCTGCTTGTCCTATTGGACCTCACATCCGCTTTCGACACCATCGACCATGAGATCCTCATTGCTAGGTTGGAGCAGTGGGTGGGCATCTCAGGGTCAGCCCTAAACTGGTTCAGATCCTACCTCTCTGACAGGTCTTTTTGTGTGTCCATCAATGATTTTACTTCTGCAGTGGCGGCTCTTAAATGGGGGGTTCCGCAGGGGTCCATCCTGGGTCCTCTCTTGTTCTCCTTATACCTGCTGCCACTCGGTGCTATTTTCCGGAAACACAATATACCCTTCCACTTCTACGCTGATGACTGTCAAATTTACTTCCCCCTAAGACAAAATGGTACAGGCTCTATTCAACCTCTGCTCGACTGCCTGGCTGACATCAGGGACTGGATGGCTTTAAATTTCTTAAGCTTCAACGATAAGAAGTCTGAAGCCATATTGTTCCTTCCCAATGACACAACCTCGAACCACTGCATTGACCTTTCTGCTCTACCCCTGTCCGAAAAACAAAAAGTCACAAATCTGGGAGTGATAATGGATCCTTCCATGAAACTCAACAGTCATGTAAACATGATCGTCAAATCCTGTTTTTTCCAGCTGAGGCGTCTGTCTAAGCTGAAGCCCATATTATCAAAAAACAACCTGGAGACAGTGATTCACGCATTCATTACATCTAGGCTTGATTACTGCAATTCACTTCTGCTTGGCGTCAGTCAAGCCACCATTGCACGATTACAACTGGTTCAGAACGCAGCTGCCCGATTTTTAACCAGCACACGCAAAAGAGAGCACATTACACCAGTCTTGGCCTCCCTGCACTGGCTACCGGTTCATCTTCGAATCCAATTCAAAATTCTCATGTATGTCTACAAATCGCTGAACAGTCTCGCCCCCGCCTATCTCTCGGATCTGATACACCCATATGTCCCTCCACTTGCTTTGAGGTCAGAGGACCAGGTACTCTTATGCCCCTTTTCCACTTGGTGGCCCGGGTCGGATGTGACGTCATATTTGCGTGCCAAACGCGCGTTGGAGAGCATTTCCACCTCACAGATGCGCGGCGCCGCGCCAAGATTCCGGACTCATCTCATAGCAGGGCCCAGGCCGGCTGGCCCCGAACCGTGGGTTGGAGGCTGGACTGAGTTTGAGGAAGTGGCTGCCGCGAGGGAGCAAACACCGAAGGACTTTACAAGATTAACATGGTAAAAACAATTATTTGTATTTAAAATTATAGCAAACATGTGTCTTAAGCCGAACTATTCCTTAATAAATTCACGTTGTTGTCAAAACGGCAGGATTTAAAAAAGTAGTTTCGCCACGTGCACGCGCGCCCCCGCGCGCGCACGTGAGCCGTCTTTATTTCTATAATGTAGCTAAATAAACGCTTTAAAAAATATATTTCATAGCTGACGTTATATCAAGAGGGTGCTTGAGCTTAACAGTTCCTTAATAATTTCACGTTGTGGTCAAATCAGCTGGATTTAACAAAGTAGGTCGACACGTGCACATCACATGCACGCGCGGGTGGGGTCGATCGGCGTTCTTTCTTTTAAATGTAGCTAAATAAAAGCTTAAAAAATATATTTCATAGCTGGCTTTATACCACGAGGGTTCCTCAGGTTAACAAGTCCTTAATAATGTCACGTTGTGGTCAAATCTGCTGGATTTAAATTGATTTGTTTTGACTAATTCCAAACCTGTCACATGTGCTTCGAAAATAAATTATTAAAAAATCGAATTTTAATTCAAATAACTCCAACAGCTTACAGTATGCACATAAACATGTAGTGATTACACTGTGTTGGTTTGAAAAATATCTGCTTTGTGGTTTCTGAGAACTAAGATATGTGTTAAATACTAGTAGAAAAAAAAAGCTAGGTCGACACACTTATGTCTATAAAAAAATCGAATTTTAATTCAAATAACTCCAACAGCTTACAGTATGCACATAAACATGTTGTGATTACACTGTGTTGGTTTGAAAAATATCTGCTTTGTGGTTTCTGAGATATTTGATATATGTATATATATCTTACATATATCTTATAAAATATATCTACATATAAAACAGTTTCTAGACTGAATTACCGGTAACCATGTTTTTCTTTTTTTTACAGTTAAGACGAAGAAGTCAACACCAGAATTTATCAACTTGTGTCTTCTGGAGGAAGCACATGAGACAACAGGAAAAAAATCATTTAGGTGGATGCAGTATTTATTTTTGTGCTTTTTTCACTTCTTAGTTTTCATAATAAACATTTTATTTCTTAAGTGGTGTCATTGAACAATAATTTCCTAAACATATTTTACAATGTTAAGTGTGTACAGTATAGTGTTTGTTTAAAAACATACTGGAAGTTAAGAATATTTTCCATTTGCATTTGACCTTTAAAGAATCATAAGAAAAAGATTATTAGATTTGAACAGCCATCCATCCATCCTTCCTGATGTCGTGTCATGAGTAGTGCAGCAGCTTTTGCCAGGATGCACAGATGTCAACATGAACCCATCCATCCATCCATCCATCCTGATGTCGGGTTGTGGGTGCAGCAGCTTTTCCAAGGATGCACAGACGTCGCCATCAACCCCGATGAAGCTGTTCTTGGATGCCCAAACGAGTTTCCTGATCAACAAACATTTAATTATTAATACTTTGTTTTTACGTTTAAAGAAACATGCTTTTAATGTTTATGGGACAGTTTAAACCAAATTATCCATTTGCATTTGACTTTGAATTATCCCTGACAAAATATTACCGTTTAAATTTAATGAAATACAAACATTTAATATTACAGGGCCAATTGAAACCTAATTAATTCCTAATCTGTACCTTACTGTAAAAATAGTTTAACTGATTACAGGGCAGTGTGATCAATGTGTTAAGCAATGTTAACAGGAACCTTGTGCATATATGAGAATAATCTTTATTATAAAGAAACAAAATGGAAAACACATGGGTTTAAAACAAGCTGAAAAGTCTATAAAGTAAGATCAGAGCATTAAATAGCTCAAGGGACATTACCGCCAACAGGTGGTGAGACAAGGTCCTGCAGGGTGTTCTTCTTCTAATGTTTAGTGGTGGCTAGTAAATAGCTTGAGGTAACACTACCGCCACCACGTGGTAGGACGAGTGAGATTCTACACCCCGCCCACAGAAGGGCTGCAGATAGTGAATGGAGACAAAACCTACATGTGAGCCGATCCTAACTGGAACAGACCGGACCAGACTGAGCCGCTCTGGGCCGGTAAGTGGAAAAGGGGCATTAATGGTACGTCCACACCTAGCAGCGTTTCAACTGCAAGAGCCTCCAGTTTACATGCAAAGTCAATGGAGGACGCGCCTCCATGCGCGTATTGGCGTTCGGCGTCACGTCACGTGCGTGTTGAGCGTGCTGGAAAGCGTTTTTCCGTGCATGTGAACCCGCGTCAGCCTCCAAAGCACGCCTTGAACATGTTGAAGATTTCTCCGTTCAAACATTCGAACGCCGTTCAACTCTCCCTGATTGGTTTATCAGGGAGAGTCGGGGGAGAAGAGAGGGGGAGAGTCCCTATGTGACGCGGAAACGAGGGGACGGAGGTATTGCGTAACTATGTGACATATTGTTTGTGGGACACAGAAAAAACCTGCGAAGTCATGAGAGAAACTCATTGTAGCTGTGTGTTCGCGACAAGTCCTTCACAACCAGTCAAGTCTGCTCTACAGAGACAGAAATAAAAAGTTCCTTGCCTGGCGGAGTGCAGTGAGGAACTCTGTATACCGGTAAGCTCCTCCTCCCCCCCTGCCGCCACACTGCCGCAGCTTCGCGTTTCTGGTCTGGACACCACTGTGGGTCCAGTGCGTCCACTTGCGTGCGTGACGAGCTTTTTGGAAGTTGAAACATTGTTAGGTGTGGACGTACCATAGAGTTCCAGAAACTCGCCTTAAGCGCAGGGGTGACAGGGCGTTCTCTGTAGCAGGCCCAAGACTCTGGAACGAGTTACCGCTGCTCATCAAACAGGCCCCCTCCCTCTCAGTTTTCAAATCCCGGTTAAAAACTCACTACTACTCCATTGCTTTCAATGCCAGCTGATTTATATTTGATCGTTTTACTTATGATCTGCAATGTTTTTATGTTTTTCGTGTTGTACTTCATTGTCTGTGTTGCTTGTTACGTGTTTGTTTGTTCAGCACTTTGGTGTGGACTTGTTCCTGTTGAAAGTGCTTTATAAATAAAATGGTATGGTATGGTAAATGTTGTTTTTGATCGACAGCAGTAGTTATTTGTTCTATTAATTCCATGAGAGCCATTGATGTTGAGTTTTTTGCTCTAAACCCATACTGACTGCTACTTAGAATATTTTGTTTAGCAATAAATTGATCTAGTCTGGTCACAAATAGTTTTTCTAGATTTTTTGAGAACTGTGGTAACAAGGATATTGGTCTATAATTGTTGAACACACATTTATCACCATTTTTTAAAAGAGTAACTACCTTAGCTACTTTCATATTATCTGGAAATTTTCCTGTTGAGAACGTTAAATTACATATATATGTAAACGGCTCAATAACATGACTCGCTATGTCCTTTACAAACATAATATCTATGTCCACCCAGTCTTTTGATCTCTTGTATGTAAGATTTTTTACTAAATTCATTATTTCTTCTTTGTCAGTTCCATTTAGTAAAATACTGTTTGCACAACCTATGACTGAATGGCTCACATTATTATCTACTTTTGGTATTTTAGCTGCAAGGCTTGATCCAACATTCACAAAATAATGATTAAATCCATTTACAATTTATTCTTATCATGGATTTCATCGTTGTCCTTTACAAAATATTGTGAAATACCCATTTTTACTTTATGATTCTTCAGAACACTATTAACTCGCAATATTGCCTTCATATCACCATTACTTTTATTTAATAATTCACTATAATATTCCTTCTGTTTCCTTATAATCCCTACTACAGGTAGTCCTCGGGTTACGACGGTCTCGAGTTACGACGTTTCGTGGTTACGGCGCATCTCCCATTAAATAAATAAATAAATAAATAAATAAATATATGTTGTTGTTTTTTTGAAAATTTATTTTGAAAAGCCGAGTTACACAGTCTGACAACATTTCTTCAAAGAGAAGACAGGCTTTATGCGAGCCGATTTGCCATGTTGGCACACACACAGCCGGTGACCAGCTGGATATCTCATTGACTTGAAGACTTGATTACGTGTCTATCTCTGCTGTCATCTGTGGATCTAAAGGACACATATTTAATTGGATTTACGGTAACTGGTTCCTGCTTTTTGGATTCAGCTGGTTGCTGGTTTTAGCTACAATTTAAGGAAGTCGTCTGCAACAAATTGAGACCCAATCATGCTGCTTACCTTTGTGATGGCTTAGTTCTTGCTTGTGTACCCAGACTCAGTTGCCTTGGGCAGAATAGATCAGATCTTGGGGATTTTTACACAGGTACGTTCCATCGGTGTGTGGCCACATAATTTTGGACATTTTCAGAATCTTTTGGACCAACACAGACTCAAGGAAGGTAAATGTCATTATGTTCTGCCTGTACTCAAAACAATTGTGTGTTTATCTGAATCTGGCTAACCTGGCTGGCATTTAAGGCCACCTTATCTGAATACCCCTGGAGGACATGTAATCTGACGGTCACCCCCCACCTATCGGGGAACTCCACCGTCAACCAGAGTGAACCAGCTGAATAAACATTCAGTCATCATTTCAGGACTCTTGGATTCTCATTAGCGTTGACCTTGGCCATTCCCCGACATCCTCGAGAATGTTTACGGATCTCATTGGAAGGAGCTGTTGATTATTCCATCCTTATCAGAACTCTTACGGTGACCTCAAGAGTATCTATGAACATTGTTCGTTGTTCTCGGTATCTCCCCCCCTCTGCAGAATGTCTATGTCACTATGTGCTTATCTGTGCAAAGTGTTTTAAGATTATATTTTTTTCTCAGGCATGAAGAAATATTTTAATAGGATTTTTTTCGCCTCCATTTCCTAATGTGTCTAATTTCATTACTTTTTGTCTGTCTAAGCAGATCTCACTTGTAAATGAGTCTTCAGGGCTCAATGTGACTTATCTGTCAAAATAAAGGTTGAATGAATGTTATGTTTGTGAAAATATTAACAATTATAGTGGCACTATGAGTTGTAATTCTTGTTGGTGTCAGGATTTACTCAGAGCAAGATTAAAACCCAGTGGTGCAGACAGACATTCTCAGAGGCCAGGAAGTTATAAGAATAATCACTTTAATAATCATAAACAAATAGCTGTCGTGGCAGCAAAAACACATAAATCAGAGTTGAATCAGAGACCAGAGAACACGAGGGATACCAGACGATGTGGCTGCAATGATTAACACACGTAACTGGGCTTTTATACTCACAGACAAGATGAGACAAAATCACAAACACCTGGGGACAATCAACTAGAGACAACTAGAGACAGAGCAAGACTGGGAAAATAAACATGAAACATGAAAAGTAAACTAGGAGGTTAAACTAAGAGTAAATAAACATGGAGACTGAAACATGAAAAGTAAACTAGGATGACAAAACTGGAGGTTAAACTAAGAGTAAATAAACAAGGAGACTAAACCAGGAAAACTAATAAAACAGACCAGGAACTGACTAACAGAAAAAACAGCACAAAGAGAACAGACAAGACCAACAGGATGGAGCCATTCTTACAGTACCCCCCTTCAAGGACACCCCCAGGTGTCCCCCAACAAAAAAAAAACACCCTCCCAAAAATCCAAGGCGGGCGGAGGGAGGAAACTACAAGGAAGGAGGGCACGAGGAAGACAAGGGACACAAGGACAACACAAGGGCACAAAACCAAAAACCAACAGGAAGAGACCTGGGAGGCAAACACAAAGACTAAACCTAAAAAAAAACGTTGCAACTAAACACAAAGACCCAACCCAAAACTGAGAAAGCTAAACTTAAAGCCCAAACCTAAGACAACGTCAAAAAACCAAAGAGGGTGACCAGGAGACCAACATCGGGCAATGGCCGGTCAGGCGGGCGGCCGGGCGACGGCCCATCAGAGGCCACACAATGAGCAATCTCAGGGGGGAACCGGGAAGCCATCCATCACCACAAGCAGCCTCAGGGGGGCGACCGGGAGGCAGTCCAGCAGAAGCCAGAGGATAAGCAGCTCCAAGGGGGCGGTCGGGAGACCGACCATCAGAGGCCACAAGCGAGGAGTCAGCCTGCGGGCGGTCTGCATGAGTCGAGTCAGCATGCCGGCAGTCTGCAGGAGTCGAGTCAACATGCCGGCGGTATGTAGGAGTCGAATCAGCATGCGAGCGAACTGCAGACGGTGAGTCAGCCTGCGGGCGGTCTGCATGAGTCGAGTCAGCATGCCGGCAGTCTGCAGGAGTCGAGTCAACATGCCGGCGGTATGTAGGAGTCGAATCAGCATGCGAGCGAACTGCAGACGGTGAGACAACGGGCGACGATGAGTCGAGTGTTACGATGTCTGAAGGTATCAAAACGAGCGTCGAGTCTTCAGCGAGCATAGAATCTACTACGAGTGTAGAGTCTTCAGAAGGCGTCGAGATGAACGCGGAGTCTTCAGAAGGCGTTGAGACGTCAGATGATGAGGCGAGCGTAGAGACGTGATCAGGCATCGAGGCGAGCATAGAGACGTCGTCTGGCGTCGAGGCGAGCGTAGAGATGTCGTCTGGCATCGAGGCGAGCGTAGAGACATCTGACATCGAGTCGAGCGTAGAGACGTCTGGCGTCGAGGCGAGCGTAGAGACGTCT
>JBBPBX010025732.1:0-11203 GCA_038048925.1 Garcialebias charrua
GCCATTTTGGGTGAATGGTTAAAGAGATTGCCTTGAATGTGGGAGACCCTGGTTCAATTCCCAGTCTCGGAAATTTTCTGTTATTACTTTTTTTTTTTAAGCCTTTTGTTTTGGATAGATCGAACCAAGCAACAACAAAGAATAAACATGTAGATGTATTTATCTATTTCACCCGATCTATCCAAAACAAAAGGCTTAAAAAAAGAAGAAGAAATTATCACCACAAAATTTCCAAGACTGGGATTTGAACCAAGGTCTCCCGAATTCAAGGTGATCTCTTTAACCATTGACCCAACTTAGCATCCATGTATTGTTCCTTCTCCGCACACTATTAAAACAGATACAACGTGACAGTTCCGATGTAGTGTAAAATATTGTTTTTTTCATTCATTCATTCAACCTTTATTTACACAGGCTAGCCTCGTTGAGCCACGGGGACTCATTTACAAGAGGGACCTGTTTCACTCACATCCAGGGTCAATTTTAGAGTTACCAATCAGCCTAACATGCATGTTTTTTTTGGACTGTGGGAGTTAAAATACACAAATAACTAGTGCCATTCCGAAAAGTATAATATGCTTTATGATTTGTTCTTTGTTCGACTGCCCCTAGTGGTCTGGAGCACTTCCGTTGTGGCTTTTCTATTTGCAGCTCGTTCTGTATTTGCAGGTCGTCCCCTTTTGGGAGCGCGACTTATCTTTTGCAGTGCGCCTCATCTGTTGGAGCGCTGTTTTCATTTTGATGTGTGTTTCAACTTTTGGAACGCTGTTGTTTTCATTTTGATGTGTGTTTCAACTTTTGGAACGCTGTTTTCTTTTTGCAGCGTGCTGTTCTGTTTTTGCTGCGCGTTTGCTCCCCTCGGCCACCGTAGAAGGAGCATTGACCAAATGAGGTTTTGTATTTTGCAGGCTCCATCAACTGCACCTCTTAATGCAGCTCCTGAGCTGCTGACTTTTAAAAGTATTCTCCTCACAGCTCTGGGACAAGACCATTAATACATTTAAAAGTTAATTTTAAACAATAATTTTTTTTTAAATGGTCAAAGCTTAATAAATTATATTTCTTCAGTATTTTACAGTGGTGCCACTTCAATGGTTTTTGGTCTAGAACTTTCAGTGTTTCATTCCAGAAGACAAAGGAGATGATTGTGGACTTCAGAAGGAACAAACAAACACACACCCCACTGAACATAGGTGGATCAATGGTAAATGGTAAATGGAGCTTATTTATATAGCGCTTTCTAGCCCCCTGTGAGGAGCCCCAAAGCGCTTTACAATACCAGCCATCCACCCATTCATTCAGACATTCATACACCGGTAGTGGTAGCCTGCCTTGCAAGGCGCCATCCAGACCTACCGGGAGCAACTCGGGGTTAAGTGTCTTGCCCAAGGACACAACGACACATGGTGGGCGGATGCGGGATTCGAACCTCCAACCTTCTGATCAGGGGTCGACTGCCATTACCACTACACCACGGCCGCCCACAGTGGTGGAAGTGGTCTCCAGCTACAAGTACTTGGGGGTACACTTGAATGATAATCTCAGCTGGACCAACAACACCACCAGCCTGATCAAGAAAGGTCATCAGAGACTCTACTTCCTCAGACGGCTGAGACGAGCTGGTCTGAGTAGCCCAGTCCTCACATCCTTCTACAGGTGTGCAGTGGAGAGCATCCTGTGCTCCAGCATCAACGTGTGGCATGGAGGCTGCACAGCTGCAGAAAGAAAAGCTTTGCAGAGAGTGGTGAAGGCTGCACAGAAGTCTGTTGGAGTCAGTCTCCCCACCATCACAGACATTTACACTTCGAGATGCAGGAAAAAAGCCACCTGCATCATGAAAGACCCCACTCACCCAGCACACACACTCTTTGCCCCACTCCCCTCAGGACGGAGGTTGAGGAGCATCAAATGTAGAACCACTAGACTGAGGAACAGCTTCTACCCTGAGGCTGTTAGACTCATGAATAAATAAATAATAAGAATAATCACTGTGAAATATCACATCATGCTGATGCTGATCTGTTTTCTTGTTGCTGTGTTCATCTGTGACCATCTGCTCATAAAGACTCATGTTCGTGCTGCTGTTTGTAATGACGTTTTTCTATTACTCTAGGGCTTAGTGTATTTCTAGTTGGATGTTTTTCTTAGTTCATATCCTAGATGTTATTACTGTTTTTCTCTTACATTTTGTTGTTGGATGTAACTGGGACCCTGTGTACATAATCTCATTTCATCACATGTACTACATGCGGTGCAAATGACAATAAAGACTCTCTGACTCTGACTCCATCCCCAGTGATCTTTATAATATTAAAATTAAATTAAAATAATTATATAATCGCTCTTTTATAACATGAAAAATTCACATTACTGATTCACAATTGAAATATACAGTATTACTGTCAGTATTATATCTGTTATGCCCTAAAATTAGTGTGCACCTGTGTTCTGCCATATATTTTGAAACGTGACCCAAGGCGGAACGTTTTTCTCCCGGGCTTTGTTTTCAATAGGTAAGAGTTTTCAGTTACACGTCTGCACCATTCAACAAACACGACACTTGCTGTTTACATTGAGCTGATAGCTTATTGGCAGAGGGGCTAGCCACGTGGTAAGAGTAGGGCAGTCCCAAGGCGGTTCCAGGGCGGTCCCACGAGGCGATGACGACACCCAGGGGTTTTTATGCGTGGTCCAGCCTTCGAAGAGTGTGGGACTCTATGATCAGCGAGAGGTCTGTTGTGAGCTGCATATTTCCTCTTATATGTACAATAAACCTGCAATAACGTGCAAATTTGTTTCAGAGCATCCTTCAACCTTTGAATACGTAACAAATTGGTGACCACCGACGCGTGAGTTGGAGGATTGAACTGACAACAACGGAAGCCGTTCGGGGGTTCCCCCACCGGTTGGTGAACATGCGCGTAGTCAACGAAAGGCGCCTTCATTTCAGGTGAGCAGACTCCTTTTTTCTCATAAAATATCTGCTATTGGATACACTAAATTTTACCTTGACTGAGTGGTGTTTATCTCCGGGTGGGCTAATATTGCTGCAGGTTAGCTGCGGTTCATTGTTTTAGCAGCTAAAAGTAAAAGTAAACTACTGTGTTGTTATTTTTTGTGCATTTCTTTGCAGCAGTTGTACATGTAAGTTGAAAGCACATAGTCCCACACAGGGAAAAATTCATGAGTGCCTGATAGTTTGCTTGCCCCTCCCCCTCACCGCTTCGTGCATGAGCTCCAGCCTTGGCTAGGAGACACTGTTCGTTTTGCTGTAGTGCTCCGGAGTCGTGCCGCCGTGACAGCAACCTGGTTTATCTCCAGGTTGCTCAGGGACACGTTCTGCCGTAGAGTGATCTAGGATCGCTCCAGATTTGTATGTTTGCCGTTATGAGTGATCTGTTCACTCCGGGTCCATATGATTGCTGTTAGAGCCTGACTTATCATTTAATGTTAATTCAACTGCAAACAAAGGCACAGGGACAAATTTGTTATTTTTCATATACTGCATATGTATGTGAATTTGGCGGCAGTAGGTTTTTTTTTTTAAGTCTAGAGACTAACCACTGCTGTTTTCTGTTCTGGGGAGGTATTTTAATATTTGTGGTGCTTCAGAGCGAATGATTTACAACAGTCAGTCTCTGTGGTCAGCCGTTTGAACTATGTTTGGACGTCTTTGGCCAGATTGCTGACTGGACGTTTTGTCTCTTCATAACTCTGTAAAGCACGTGTATAATATTATTATGACTGACAAATACCTTAATAACTGGGAAAATTGTGGGCCAGGGACTCTGGGCTCTATATTATACCAAGTGTGGTTGTCATGGAGTAAAAAAGTTGCTGTGAGGAATATTTCTGATGAGAAACAACATGTGGTGTCTTGGCTTAAAAAAATGCAACACACAGGGATGTTTCCTTCTGTTGATCAGGCCCCTCTTCTTTACCATGGATTAATAAGCTTCTGATCCAGGCCGACAGAGCTCTGACCCTGGCGCTGGATGAGAAAAACAGAAGTTCTGGTCTACTGAGCCGGAAGAAATATAAAGAGTGACGAAAAGCTGATGAATTTAACCAAAACTGTCAATTGTTTTTGGATGAGATGAGAAAAATTGTAGGTCAACAGAAAGCTGAACACAAAGTTGAACACAAAGCTGCTGAATAGATGGCCTCCTCCCACACTGATTTACTGCTTCCTACAGATAAGGCTCCCATCCTGGTACCAGGAACAAAGGCTCCTATGCCTGATTTCCCTGAGGCTCCCCTGCCTAACCCGCCCCCTCACCCTCACCCCCCACTTTATGCACCTGTAAATCTGGCTCCACAAACACAAATGCCGTTGAGTGAGTTGACGTCCATGTGCCTCACCGAGTTGACTCCTGGTTCTGGACCCGCTACAGGGACTGGCTCAGAGTTACTGCTGATTACAGGGGGGGTTTACAAACTAAATCATCTCAGGATGGAAATGTTTTGCATGAGCATGTACAAACACTAATGGGTGGACTTCCTAACACTGCTGGCTCTGTTCTTCATGGAGATAAGCAGAGGGGAGGTGATGTTTTACATCTACCACCCTCCAATCCTTCTTTCAGCGTGAAATCAATGGGGGCTTCATACGACTCCATACCACTGAGTGATTGTCCCGCCTCAGTTGTTCGTCCTGACCTCAGACCTCCTGGCCCCGCCTTTGATAAGGTTACTTGCTGGCAGAGAGAAAATTCAGGTCGTCTGACTAGAATTGCTGACAATGTTCATACCTGTCTTGACACAGCATCACCTGCATAACTTATGTTGCCTCTGGTCACCTCCACCACAGCTGAAGAGGTCCGGAAGCATACTTACACACCTTTTAGTTTACAAGACACTGAGTTAATTCGACAAAGCTTGCCAGATCTCCAGAAAGGTGGAAATGCTTGGATAAAGGTATTCCTGGAAGCATGTGCTGGAATTGTGCCATGTCTGGGTGACTGGCGGAGAATTTTCACAGCATGTACGTCATTCGGAAGCCTGACTGAAATTGAACAGGCTACAGGGACTAGGTTGGATCCTGACAGTGACACACTGCATGATCATGCTCAGATATTGTGGCCAATAAGAGAGAAATATCTGACTTCTATTAAATCTACGGAGTTGTGTGAGATTCCTCCGGCTCTTACGGAACGTGGCACAACCACTGCACTAAAACCATAGATATACGGTAAGAGCTGATGTCGTATATCTCCGTATCCTTTACATATACTTATACTTATATTTCCGGATATTCCCGGAAATGGACCGCAATGATCCTTTAAAAATCCCAAAATCCCAAAATCCGGATACTTATCTTTGGCAGACCCTTGACAAATAGCCACATTTATTTTGGATCTGCCGAAGATAAGTATCCAGATTTTGGGATTTTTTAAGGATCATTGCGGGCCATTTCCGGGAATATCCGAACACAGATCTTTCCGTATATCTATGGTTTTAGTGCAGTGAACATACCTGTCTAGAGTTAAACTCTTATGGGAAAACAGGACTGAGAATGATCCAACACTTGATCTTACAACTCAACTGTTGTTCAGAGGGGCTATGGAGAGCTCTCTGTCTGATGATTTTAAAAAGAGCTTGGCGTCTGTTGTTGGCCTGACTAAGATGGATTATGATATGTGGTCTGCACACATAGTTCATTTTGTAGATCAAACTTTGGATAAAAGAGAGTCTGAAGATAGGGAATTAAAGTCCCTGGAGACTCAACTTGCAAAAGCCCAGTTGAAAGATATACGTGAACAGCTTAATCCCACGAAGATAAATGCAAATCAGATGCCTCAAGTTCAGCCAGCTTCCCTGGTGAGTCCTACCACATCCTCTGAATATTCATATCAGCAGAAACCTCTGGGCCTAGTAACATCATGGCACAGAGGTCGTACTAAACGTCAGAGGGGAAGCCTTCAATCCACAGACAGGTGTCACCGGTGTAACGGCTTCGGGCACTGGTCCTCCCAGTGTTCGACTAAACAGGGGTTCTTGAGATAGGAGGTACCGCCAGCTCCATATCCACATGATGTATACCTACCTCCCCAGACTGCACACACTCAGCTGGCCTTTCGCCAGGGGTCCATAATCAGGCCCCCAGACCAATTTCTTGTTCAATAGAGGTGCCCAGGATCGGCAGTAGGTGGCATCTTGTATCCTGAACCTTTGGTTTCAGTGATCATTATTGGCCGAAATCACATGTGTATGGTTGATACAGGAGCCAGTTATTCAACCGTTAACATGTCACTCCCACGATCAAAGAACACTATACCTGTTGTTGGATTTTCGGGCAAACCGGAGGAGTGGCCGCTGTCGTGCTATGTTCCCTGTGTGTGGAATAACCTGCGCTTTGAACATTCCTTCTTGATTTCTGACTCATGTCCAGTGAACTTGATTGGAAGAGACATTCTGTGTGATCAGAACGTGACTTTAATGATGACACCTGACAACGTGCAGCTAAGCTTTCCTGATGGAACTGTTCAGTGCTGTGCTACGGTGAAAGGCTCGCTACATCAGATGATCCAGACCTGCGGGACTTTTGCTGAGTCCGGTCCAGCTGAACTTCAAGCTGAGGTTTGGTGGGAGGCTGTGCCTGATTTCTCCACCACGCTCTTGTACGACACTCTGAAGAGCTGGGACGCCTGGATCAATGTCATTAGGCTCTATGACACGTCTCCTGATGTGGCACACTGTACGCTGAACTATGAACTGTACGGTGATGAGGCCTATGATGCACTCTGGACAGGTCTGTTGGAACATTGTCAAGAGACTGGTGAATATCCAGTAGCTGAACTCATGGACATCTGTGTTGCTCCTGAGGGAGTGGCGGCAGCTGTGAAGTTGCCTGAACCACTGACAGAACTGTATATGCTTGGTGATGTATCAGCACCACATGTGTCATTGAAGGTCACGTCTGGTACTGAAGCAAAGAATTTAGGTCCTATGATAAGGCGCTGTCTTGCTGTCTGGGAATGGGTGCCCACCAGTGGCGGCTGGTGATTTTTTTTAATGGGAGGCGCAATCTAGTGGTCATGAGTCAGCAAGACCATGATCTGTGAGCAGATTAATGCATGTAGTAGTTTTGTAATTTTTATTAATAATAAATTTTTAATGTTGAATATCTCCCACCCATAGCATATTACTGAATTAACTCCTTTTGCTCTCTACAGAGACTGAAGAACAGCTTCTACCCTGAGGCTATTAGACTCATGAATCTTTAACCAGAAGAATCAATGTGAAATATCACATGTTGCTGCTGATCTATTTCATGTTGCTGCTGATCTGTTTCATGTTGCTGCTGACAAAAAAAATCTGTTTCATGCTGCTGTGTTCATCCGTGTTCATCTGCTCATACAGACTCATGTTCGTACTGCTGTTTGGAGTAATGTTTCTATGATTTAGTGCTTAGTGTATTTTTAGTTGATGTTTTTTTTAGTTCATATCTTGGATGTTATTACTGTTTTTCTTTTACTTTTTATTGTTGGATGTAACTGGGACCCCGTGTACATAATCTTGTTTCATCACGTGTACCACATGTGGTGCAAATGACAATAAAGATTCTCTGACTCTCTGATTTAAGACTTTTTCAATTATGCTAAATATGAAAAGGTGGGTTTTAGCACCTTTCTCTTCCATATAAATAATAAAATATTGGGGCATGGACAATATTTATTTTTCCTGGTAGTCAAGAGAATAGCAATGGCCATTAGTTAGCTTTCTAATTATTTAACATATAACAACTATTTATTTTATGAGTATATGTGTACATTTAATAGTAACAATTCAAATTCACATTGCACTTTTAAAGATGTAGTTCTCCTCACTTTTTCACAATACAGTACAGAACTACTATGATGAAAAACATTGTAAAAACCTACATCATGCATTTACTGGTAGCTTCTCTCACCTCTAGCTGACTGTCCTCTTTTTCAAGATGTCCTCCTGAAACCAGAACTGCACAGTGTCTCCTGCTCCTGCAACAAGCAGAGCAGAACCAAAGTAAGAGTCCTGATAACCATTAAAGGTTCACTATGTAATTTCTGTAGAACGCTGGGACTTAGAAAAATTTTCATCAGGTAAAAGCATTCTGCTCCCTCCCCCTCAGAGCCATATATGGCTCTGAGGAGGAGCCACAGTCCGTTCTCTGTTGAACTTGAGTTCTGCAGCTCCGCCCCCTGCTGTGTGTCCGCTCGGAGCGTTTCAATATTCTGTGATTATATGTTAATAAAACGTTTTAAAAAATAGAATAAAACCATGAATCACTGGTCCTACAACTCAAAAACCAGCAGAAATCAGCAGAGGTTCACATAGCAACGTTGGACATGATTTAATTCGCTCGTGACTTCCTCGTTTCTGTCAGTGGAGGAATGGAATTTCTGGAATGCTCCACCTCCTCTACATGTCCTGTCTCTGCGCTGCGAAGTTCTGTGATTATATGTTAATAAAACGTTTTAAAAAATATAATAAAACCATGAATCACTGGTCCTACAACACAAAAACCAGCAGAAATCAGCAGAGCTTCACGAAGCAATGTTAGACATGATTTAATTCGCTCGTGACTTCCTCATTCCTGTGAGTGAAGGATGAAGCGATCACTTGACTTTTGGCAAAAAAACAAAATAAAAGTCCAGCTCTGGGATGAAGAAGGGATATTTAATACATTTGTGTCACATACAAATCAGTCCTGCATCGCTTTGCAATCCTTTGAATGAGAATGTGCGCGGCGCTGGGGCTGGGACAGGCGGGGGCGTGGGTTGGGGCGTGACAAACAACTCTGTTTTTATTGGCTGGTCATTGTCCGGGTCACTCTGTGTTTTTAGTGTTTTTATAAATGCTGATAGAGAAGCAAGGGGACTATAGTTTTTTTCAGAGATTACTTTGTCTAACATCAGTCTGTCAGTAGATAGTGACAGAGTGAAGAAATATGTTAAAATATATTGTTAGAAAAGTTACAGACTACATTACAAACTTACATAGTGCAGCTTTAATCCTCCATCAAGATCAAGACCTGCTTTACTTATCTAATATCCTCTCCTGTCCATCCACAGTTGCTCAACTCCCTTTTTCCTGGAAAGAAAATAAAGAGACTTACAGTATTTTTGCAACTGTTTTCTGTCTGTCCTTTGGTTCTTTCACAATGAATAAATCCATCTGCTGCTTGGTTACTTTAACTATAGCTTTGAAACAACAGTATAACTTAACTGAAAGTTGAGGGGTGGAACAGAGCCATGTTTATTAATTATTCACTCAGATTTATTCATTATGAATTATGACAATGACACCATTACAAACTGCTGCTTAAACAAAAAGAACAGTTAACAACAGACTCTCTGAGGAGTAACAAGTTCATGAGCTGACAAGAGTCGTCAGACGTTCAGGTTTATAAATAGCAGTAACTTTTATACCATTTGTGGCATTACTAATGCCCTGAGAGCATGAATAAATTAATCATAGTAAGTTAAACAATAACGCCACCCTAGGAATTTCACCCAGAGAATATTACCTTATTGCTTTAAGGCAACACAGGTTCGCTTTGCACACTTTGAAGCATCCGGCTACACGTTCATAAACACAGCTAACAAGCTAGCTTAGCATGTGACAGACAGTACCAGCTGTTAACACACGTTACGCTCATAGTACGTTACATTCATGTCTGTGCGTTTTATTAACTCATTGATCGCTTACCTGTGTGTGCAATACGGCAAGAAGGCAAATTAATAATTACTGCTGTTACAATTTTCAACGTAGCTTGAAGTGTTGTTGTCAGCTGAGGTCAGGTCCTCATAGGACCCACGAGTGTAGACAAACCCACATGCAGATCTCTCTGCCTGATCAAAATGGATGCGGCGTTGCTGCAACTCTTTTTTTTTTAAATGAGCTGACAGCTACGTGTAAATAATATTTCAATAAGGCATGCTTAATGACTGCCGTTAAAATTGTCCACATAGCGTCAATAATATTCATACATAGTCTGATAACAGTTGGCTTTTATTTTCACAAAGAAACATACTTCTAATTAAAAGTTTTGAGGCATATCAGTCAGAAATGGCAAATAGGCATTAGATAAAGGGCTTTTCAATTATTTAAACCTTACCTGAGTAGCTCTGTTCCCCGAGGGAAGGAGAAAAAAAAAAACAAAAAAAAAACAACGTCACCGGAAACACGTATCGGCAGCTCGTGGGTACAGCCTCACGTTGTACGTGTCCAGGGCGGTGAAATATGCGCCCAGCGACTTTCCATTATTTTGTGATGATGTGTAATGAATGCGCATGCGCGACTAATAATGAGAGTCAACGGATAAGAGCCGTGCGCCCAGGGATCGGAAGGACGTCACAAATCAGAAAACATTTTTTGAAACTGAAATATATTTCTATCAGTATTACACCTATTATGTTCACTTAAATTCCGCCATATAATGTGAAATGTGATACAAGGTGGAACCTTTTCCTTCCGGGCTTTGTTTTCAATAGGGAAGAGTTTTTCAGTTACACGCCTGCACCAATCAACAGCCCCAACACTTTTGTTTACATTGAAGCTGATAGTTTATTGGCAGAAAAGCTGGCTACGTGGTAGTGTAGGTGGTCCCAGGGCAGTCCAGAGGTAGTTCCAAGGCGGTTCCAGGGTCCACGAGGCGATGACGACATCCGAGGGTATATAACGTAGCCCAGCTTTTGAAGACTGGTGTGTGGACTTTTGTGATCGGAGTGAGGTCTGTTTGCAGCTGCAAAATTTCTTCTTATATGTACAATAAACCTGCAAATAACGTGCACATTCATTTCAGAGCTTCCTTCAACTTTTGAACTGTAACAATTTGGTGACCACCGACGTGGAGAGTTTGAAGTTTGGCCTGACAACGTGGAGCCGTTCAGAGGCTCTGCTCCACCGAGGCGCACACGCACGCAGTCAACAGGCGCCTTCATTATCAGGTGAGCAGATCTCCTATTTCTCACAAAATGTCTGCCATTTGGTTAAGCTAAATTGTTCTTTGACTGAGTGTTGTACGTTTCTGGGTGGGCTAATAATTACCATGGTTTAGCTGTGGTTCAGTAGTGTTAGCAGCTAAAACTAAAAACGTGAAAATTACTGTTGTTGTGCTTTTTTTTTGCAGCGGTTGTACATGTAAGTCTTAAGCACATAGTCCCACACGAATAAGGACAGATTTATGTGTGCCTGATAGCTTGCTCGCCCTCCCCACCTC
>JBBPBX010025732.1:11618-26303 GCA_038048925.1 Garcialebias charrua
TCAAAGTCAACTTTATTGTCAGAACTGCAATATGTACAGGACATACACAGGATTGAAATTGCGTTTCTCTCAGTCCCTCGGTGCAACAGTAACCATTTAAACACTAAAACACTGAAACATTTAATAAACATAAGCATAAAATAGTAAAAGTGTAACACTGTCCTGAGTTTTTGCATAGTAGTATAAAAGTATGAAAATTTACACCAACACTAAAACACTAAACATTTAATGAACATAAGCATAAAATGAAATAATAAAAGTGTAATACTGTCCTGAGTTTTTGCATAGTAGTATAAAAAGTATAAAAAGTATATCTATAAAATAAACTGAAGGTTCTAGCATTGACATTTGCAAAGAGTGGCAAAGCAGCATATGAGTTAATGTACACAGTATATGTATGAGGTAGTTGATGTTGGTATAGAGGCAAAGTGGCATATGCAGTAAGGCACATAAGGCACATTGGGCATCCTTAAATAAGGCTAGTCAGAGAATACTGTACCATGTTAATACAAAACCTTTTTGGCTGGGAGTGTTCAGAACCAAAACAATATCTCAACTAATGACAACAGTAATGACTAAACAACAAGGAAACAACGTTTCACTGCTTCGACACACTCTGTCGTCAGATTCCAAAGTGCAACACACAAGAAAAACAGGTCTCAACTTTATGACCGAGGTCAAATTAAATCTCGTGGATTTAAACGGTTGTTAAGGTTAGTTTTTTGTTGTGGGTTTTAGGCTTAGCGTTTCTAAGTTCAAATTGGACAATGCGACTTATAGGGTGGGAAAGTACGGTAGTTTAAACCTGATTAGTTTATTTACTAACTTGTGTTTGGACGACCTTATTATCCCATGAAGTCGGTGAGTTTGTGAGATCTTTGTCTTTTGTGGAGTCATTGAACGCCTTGTAAGGTTTGATCTGATTTCGATGTACCCATTTAGCAATTGGCTCTTTGCGGCCTTTGCTGATTTTGATTTCGTAGACGACTGAGGACACTTTGTCTGTTATCAGATGAGGTCCAGTCCACCTGGGCATTAGTTTGCGGGCGAGAGTTCCGGTCCCGGACTCTCCTTTCCCGGTTGCTGGGGCGAACGTATAGTACCAGACTCTGTCTCCCACTTGGAGTTCATTGTGAGAGGCCTTCTGGTCATAGTACGCCTTGCGTCCTTCAGCGGATTTTTCCAGGTTTTTCTGGGCGAAAGCAAAAGTGTTTCTGAGGTGTACATTCAAATCTTTGTCTTTGGCATGGCCTAACATCACCCCCCTTTGGTCATGGGGGACCACGAACACAGGTGAGGACGTCCGTCCATGGGCACAAGTTAGGATGCCACCGTTTAGTTTAAACTGTTCGCGCAGCTGAGAGAAGACGGTACACAGGAATCGTTTAGGATTTGGCCAACGTATCTTCTTACGTTTACCTCTTTCCGTGTAATTCAGGTGTGTCACAACCGTCGGCGCAGTCGCAGGTGTGTCTGATTGTACAGACTGCGACGGGTCACTGTCGTTGTGTATGTCTTCCCACCTCTCGACTGAAGAGGGGCTCTTTGAGTCTGTAAAAACTATGTCATCTCTGACTAGTTCTAGACACAAAAGCTCCTGAACCAAGGTTTCATCGAAAGCTTGGCTGATAGCCGAATTACCTGTCCCAGAGGACAGTACAGCAACCTCGGTGTGGGGTCCTTGGATCTCCACACCTTTCTCTACCTGTGGTAGGTAATGTGAGTTTGCCCCCTTCATGTCTGATGAGGGGTCCTCGTAATCTGCAACAATGATGTCCAAGTGACTGTCAGCGTTTGGTTGACTGTCATCTTCTGGACTCAGATGCCCTTGAACCAAGGTTTCATTGAAAGCTTGGTTGAATGCCGAATTACCTGTCTCCGAGGACAGTACAGCGTCTGCGGTGTGGGATCCTCGGACCTCAACACAGTCCACTACCTGTGGTAGAGAGTGAGAGTACACCCCCCTTTTGTTGGAGGAGGGGTCCTCAAAATCTATGACACTGAAATCCAAGTGACTGTCAGCATGTCGCGGACTGCCACTTCCAGGACTCACATGTCCTTGAACCAAGGTTTCATCGAAAGCTTGGCTGATGGCTGAATTACCTGTCCCATAGGACAGTACAGCCTCTTCGGTGTAGGATCCTTGGATCTCAACACCTTTCACTACCTGTGGTAGGTAGTGTTCAGTGAGTGCTGACTGTGTCAGCTCGCAGAGGAGGTTCTCTTGTCGGGCCAGAGTCTGGTCCAACTGTTGAGTCTCTACTGTCTCACCTGTAGTTGAAGGTTCACTTACCGGGCTCGCGACCACGGATGAGCAGTCCCGCGTGGCCACTGCGGTACCTGCGGTTAGGCAGTCTGTACCACAACGAGGAAGCACTTTTATTGGCAGGGGTTTTCTCACTGTTGCCCACATTTTCTGTTGACCATAATCTATAATCGCTTCAAAACGGTTTATAAAGTCTTGGCCAACCAGAAATGGGAATGAGTCAAGTGTGGACACATACACTGGGTGGTGTAGTGTCGTTTTGCCAATCTGCATGTGAACCATAGCTATGGCTGTTAGGGTTGTTCTCGTCTCTGCGAGACCCTGTAGCTCAATAGCACATTCCTCAAAGGGTATTTGCCCGTCAACACCGTTAGCGGCGGTCCTCAGCTCCTCGAACAGCTTGGCCGACATAATAGTTATATCAGAACTGCCATCCAGGAGGGCTTCACGCTCAAGGACACCTTCCAGTGTGATGGGCAGGTAGGCTTTCTTAGCCACCCCCCTTTGCATAAAGTTACACAGAAACCACACAGGTCTTGGTACACGTTTCCGTTCACGTGTAACTCTGGCTGTGTAATCTTGTTTACTGTCAGCATCTTGTTGGCTGACAGTATCATGACCTTCAGGATGTCGTTGTTTGTCAGCAATTGGTTTGCTGTCAACATCCATGGCCATGTTGGTAGTAGCGTGCGCTGAGGTCTTGTGAAAGACGGTGCTACACATCGCTCCAGGTCGGTCAATGTTGATAGTGTCATTATCAATGATAATGCCACTCATTGTATCAGGTTGGTCAAGCACAGCAACATTCAAATCTACTGACAAACTACTTACTTCCTCTGTCTCTTCCGAGCATAGAGGTGTTGGGCCATTATTCCGGGACATTTGTGACTCCATGCCTATTTCGAACTGTTCTGTTCGAGGCGCGGGAGGTGCAGTTCCAAGGCTCGGGGGTTTCTGTTGGGACCACTCATTTTTACACGAGTCTAGGTCCTCACACTTCAATTTCTTTTGAAGTTCACCCACCGATGGGCCTTGTTTTTCACCCATCTGGTTCGATCTGAACCATTTTGGCTTCTTTCTCCAGCGGATACCCCCACTTTGTGGTTTGTCAGGTTGAAAGGTCTGTTTCTTTTCGCCTTTGTTAGGAGAGGGAGTTGATGAACTTGTCCCTTCTAGCTCCAGCGAGTGGGATTTGACCGCTTCATTCGGGGACACCTGTAAGGGTGTTTTGGCTTGCATGTTAAATGCAAAGACATCCGCAGCACACTGTACTATTTCATGCAAAGATGTTGCTTCTAAATCACCCCAGGCCAAGTTCCATGGCAACTCGAATCTAACATCAGGGATTAGATTATCCCTGAAAACAGATTTGAAAAGCGTCTGCTCTTCCAGGTCAGGTTCCATCATGTCACCTATATACGCCTTCAAAATTCTGGCAAAGAAAAAATATGGATGTTCATCGTTTCTCTGCAAGACATTTCGGGCAGCTGAGTAGTCACCACACAATGAGAAAGATTTTTCCTCTGTGCAAGGTGCAGGGGGAGCAAGTTCATGGCTCCGGGGTTCCTCTTGGTACCCTCTGATGTATGGGTCTTCTAGAGGCACATACTGTATGAGCCTTGGACGCGTACCGTCTTGAACTTCCATCTTTAACTTGATTTTTTGTGAAAATCAATAAGACAGTTCGAATTTTAATGTGTGCAAATAAATCTTCACTTTTAATGCAGCACTGAGTCAATCAAACTAATCAGCTGTCTGGTTTAAGTGTTTCACTGTGTAATAAGTATTTCTATTCATAGGTACCTTCTTCAGGTTTTACCCTCAAATGAATTGTAAAAGTTAAATGCCTTTTTGCAGTGTTAACTTTAAAATATAACTTATTTTTCAACAACAGTTACTAACTAACCCAAGCATGACGTCCGTTTTACTTACTCAAACACTATTTAAAAGATTCGAAATAAATACATTGTTCACACTAAAATGTACCCAGAATGCTGCTCCATTATGCCTTAAAAAAGATGTATTGCAGTTTGGCTAAACTGTTTTCAGGAGTGAAAAATGGATTACCTGTTTATTTTAAATATTTTTTATCTAAAATAAACTGGAGGTGTTTGTGTGCTTAGCATAACATGACAGATGGCATTCCAAATAAAAATCAGTGACTTTTATCAATTTGTTGTCTGTTGACATCCTCAAAGTTGTTCTGCTATCTTTGTTTTGATTTTTTGTGAAAATCAAGTCAGCAGATGCTTTCTGTTTATTTTAAATTTTGTATTTAAAATAAACTGGAGTCATTAATTTTACACAGAAAAACGTTAAAAATGCAATTTTTAACTAAAAGTGTACAGTGTACACCAATTCTGTTTAAAATTCAGAGATGTGAAGAGCTTAATGTGGAAATTCTCTGTTCTCCATCATTTTATTTATTAATTTTATTTAATCTGAAAATCAAATAAAAGATGCTTTTTTGAGTGTTATTTTAAATCTCTTCAGTATTTAAAATGAGCATCAATTGTTCGTCTGTACCTCTGTTATTCAAAAATTTTTATTTAAAATAAACAGGATTTTTTGTTTGTGTACAGAACAATTTTAAAGCTGGTAATTTTCTGTTATTCAAAAATTCTTTATTTAAAATAAACTGGATTTTTTGTTTTTATAAAGAACAATTTTAAAGCTGGTAATTTTCACCATAAAAAATGCTGACTTTATGATGTGTTGAGAAAAACTCATCTGTTAACGTCCAACAGGGGGCAGCTTTGAGTCTTAATTTATCACGTGGAGACTGATATATTTCATTCAGTATTTAACTGAAAACTACCTTTTAGAGTTAGTTTCTAGTATGTTCGTGATAAACGCTCGAACCGCGTTCTTGTCAGAGACAAGTTTATGTTGCTAGACAGTGTTGATGGCTTCAGATGAGTGTTTAAGTGTGTGTTCGTGTGTGAACGAGTGTGAACCAGCGAGTGTGACCTGTCACTCAAAGTGCGGCACCTGGAAGTGACGACAAAAATGGGCGGGCCAACGCAGCGTGCGTAGCGCGTCACCAGCTTCTTACGTGAGCGAGGCGGAGCTCGCTACAACATACGTGACGTCAACAAATCAATCACAGCATATGTAGTTCATTCTCCAAGCATAAATGGCGAATGTAGTTTCTTACCTTCGACCAATGTAGCGCCGGAAATGACGACAAAGTGGGCTGGTCGCAACGGCGTGCGACGTGATTGACAGCTCACAACAGCGAATCAGCGTTCGCCACAAGAGTGATTGACAGCACACAACAGCGAATCAGCGTTCGCTACAAGAGTGATTGACAGCTCACAGCTCTCGTTCATCCAATCACAGCTCATAAACAAACGTGTACTTGGACACGTAGCTCTAACGTTAGCTCGCACAACAGACCACAACTTTATAGACTCTTAAAACAACTCAAACGCTTCAATTTAACTCCCCAAAACTCTGAAACATGCGGCGAACACACCTAGACAGGCCAACTTAGTTACGCTCAGTAACACAGCACTGCAGCTGTTTGAACAAACACGGACTCTCTCGGAGCGCGTTCAGGTCGGTTCCGTCCACTTTAAAGGAGCAGAATTCGGGTTTCAGAACCACTATCCGACAACGTTCTAACATATATGCTGCTTCGACCTTCTTTAAAATGTAAAATACCACAACAGCAATCTTGTAGATGTTAAATTAGCTTTCAGGCTTCTGACTCGGCGGTCAAACAAAGCTTTGTACAGGAGTCCGCGTGAACTGGACCGAACCAGGACCAGAACCACCACAGACCACGGCTGACAAAACTTCACCTGAATGCTTCCAACAGCGTCTAACAGAGTTGAAACGATAATAATCTCACAGCTTCAAATGATAAAAACATGCAGAATCTGCCTGCTTTGAACACTTCCAGCCAAAATCATTATCCTCAGAGTTTAAAACTTGGATCCACTTATGCAAACATGACGTTACAGTTCATGACTGAGACCACAGATATCAATAAACTTTCAGAACCACGTACGAAGGCCACCAGATGTAAGGGGTTAATGTGGAGGGTCAGTTTAATACTGACCTCTTTTACCTTAATTAATTTACTTATTCAGATTGAATAGTAAATTCACGGATTCTCTTCTTTTTCAGTTTACCCAATATTTCTGTGATCTTTATGATGGATAAATAAACAGAGCCATTAAGTGACAATGGACACGTTAACTTAGTTTGATATGTCAAAGAGACACTATCATTTATTTAAAATAAATCAACTAAATTAACACCATTACACTTGATTGACATGATTTCACTTTCTTTCAATTCAAATACGTCAGCACACTTGATTTAACACAACAGACATAAATACTAGATGTTACACATATTTAGTCTGAGGGGCATTTCAGCTTAAAATATAGTTTCCAGCTTAGGTTGAGAGGGAAAAGAAATAGGAGGAAAGATTTAAGAAGAAAATTATCCTGAGCATGAGACCAGAGTGACACTTCTCATCCGACTTCTGCTAAAATCCAAGTACGTTTTGTAAACAGCCCTTTACCTTTTGACGACAGCCCGGTAAGAGGGAAGACACCAGCCTTCAGATGCACAGAGTCCTTTAGTCCCAGCACGTCCAAAACTGGTTTTAGTTTACGTTTCAGCGTCTCCTGGCTTCCGCGTTGGTCATCAGAGAATATGTCAGCTTCAGGCCTCTGACTTCAAGATAAACTTATTCCAAGAAGGAATAGACAAAGTTCTTGATCTTACGCTTGTTCGAAGTAGACTCATAACAGCCTGTTATCAGTCCTTAGCTGAAGACGCCGGTCGTTAGCTCTTGACCACACGTGTCCAGCTCTTGGGAAAGTTCACATCTCTTTGGAAGTTCCCAGCAACTCTCTGAAGCCTTTCAGCAAAAGCTTAGAACCAGTACTTAAGGAAGGACCAGTCGAGGAGTTCATTTGTCTTATCATACCCAAGGTTAAAGCCAGCAGCAGAGAGAAATGTTTAGGAAAAAAGACAGATAACGCTGGAGCCCTGCTCATGAGACTGTCTCTGAGTTTCTAAACAAAACCGTCCGGTCTCTGTGACCCGAAGGCTTCACCTTTAAACACAGCAGTGAAGACAGTTTAACTCTTGGAGAATGACACAGCTTAAAAGCACACATCATGAAAATGACAAAAGTTATTCTTTTGATCACATTAGGATAAAATCAAAGATAGAAATAGTCTCTTTTGGTGACTATATTTATCAGATTATAGCTAAATGAATGATTTTGTAGTAAATGTCTTGCTTTACTGAGAGGTCAGTAAAGGTCATCAATGGACAGTTCAAAAACCTTAATTTGACCCTGGGTAGGTCCATTACATACTTCACTGCCCAAACAAATGACTCCTGTCTTTCACCACAATACATCACAGAGCAAAGATCAATTTGACTGATGCAGTCACCCCGACTGTGAAGTTAAACTTAGAAAATTAACTATCACGGATATCTTTGATCTGCTAATGTCAGTGTCTGGATGTACCTGAATCTGAACATCTGCAAACTCTGTTCCACCTGTCCCTCTTCTGAGCAAGAAGTTAGGGTCCTCAATCACGAGACCTGTTGACATTGTGGTGAACAACTTCAGGGGAGCCTGTCTTAGCTTTCGGTGCAACCCACAGAGTGAGTCCTGTAATCAAAATAATTCCCGAAATGGTTATCACACTTAACCTAACCGCTAGATAATTAATTCTTCCTGTAACAATTATGTACAACAAACAATGTCCCCTTTTTATGTAATGTTATTTTAAGTCTGTTTTGATTTTTTCCTCAAGTTCTATCGGGGCCTCGGAACTGGACGATCTACGTTCCCAATCGAAGGTGGAGGTTCAGAGTCACTCTGTACAGATGGCTCACAAAGTTCCTCAGAAGCACCCAGTTCTTCAGATGCGCTCAGCTCCTCAGATGCGCTCAGCTCAGCCAAGTCATCTCGTACCTGCTGTAGAGTGCGTAGAGAAGGGTCAAAGCTTTTAACACAGTGTGTCTTATGAATCCAGTTACTGAGCTTATCCTCAGTCAGCCAAATTTTAACACAGTGAGAAGTTACGGCAGCTACTTTATAAGGGCCTTCACATCTTGGCTGCGACCAGTTAAAACGTGCTACCTTTCTTAGAATCCAGTCACCTGTATCCACGAGGGCACCGTGTTGTTCTCCCTCTTCAGTTTCGATCAATTGAATCTGTTGAAAAATGTTCATTACAGTATTAATAAGCCTCTTCAAGTACTCTGATATGTCATAATGTTGTAATTGTAACATAGTACTTTCTGAAGGCAAAGGATAGGTGAAAGGACATGGCATCTTTCTCCCTGTAAGTATCTCATGTGGGCTTACATTCAGAGTAGTGTTTGGAGTTTACCTTAAGTTGAACAACACTATAGGTAGGGCATCAGGCCATTTCAATTTTTTGTCTGCACAAACCTTTGCTAACCCTTCTTTAAGAGTGCGGTTAGCCCGTTCAACCAAACCTTGTGAGGAAGGATGATAGACAGCCCCAAACTTATGTCGAATGCCAAACAATTTCTCAAATTCTTTTAGTTTCTCGTTTGCAAAATGAGTCCCATTATCTGATCTGATCACTGAAGGAACTCCAAATCTGGGGATCAACTCCTTTGTCAACCACTTTATTACTTATTTTGCCTTTTCAGTTTTAGTTGGATAAGCTTCCACCCACCTACTAAATGGATCTACACAGACGAGTAAATATCTTTTTCCATTCACTCTATTTTCAACACCCATGTCAGTAAAATCGATCACAATCTCTTTCCACGGTGCCTGAGGCATTGGAAAACCATCCAGTCCAGTTTTAAGTGCCACTTTTGGATTATGGTGGCAACATATTTCACAAGTCTGTACAAAATATTTTGCAATAGAAAAAGCATATGGGTTCCATCAACTCTGTGAGAATAAGTCAATCAGTTTTGAGGTCCCACAGTGTCCCCTGCTGTGTGCTTCTTGGCATAACAGGTTGAACAACCCAGCTAGAGCTGCTATTTTTCCCTCATGATTTCTCCAAATTTGTTCACAATCCTTTGTAGCTCCACGGTTTAACCATATTTGCTTCTCTTGTGGAGAGGCTGCATTTTGTAACTCTCTAATATACTCTAGAGTAAATTCCTTTTCAAAATACTCTTCAGAATTCTTTTTCTCATGTCCCAGGACCATCTGAGTCCTTAAAGGGCGGCCGTGGTGTAGTGGTAATGGCAGTCGTCTCCCGATCGGAAAGTTGGCGGTTCGACTCCCGGGACCCGCACCATGTGTCGTTGTGTCCTTGGGCAAGACACTTAACCCTGAGTTGCTCCCGGTAGGACTGGAAAGCACCTTGCATGGTAGTCTGCCGCCACCGGTTTATGAATGTGTGTAGCATTCAATATATGTGTAGCACTTTGAGATTTTCAGTAATGAAAAGTGCGTTATAAATTGAATTAATTATTATTATTATTATTATTAAAATATAGCCTGCAGCTTTTTTAGTGGCCTGGTCTGCTTCATGGTTTCCCTTAGCGATAAAATGATTAATTTTCTGATGTCCCTTGCATTTAATTACTGCCACTTGTCTCGGTCACTGTAATGCATAATACAATTCCAGTAATTGTTTAAAATGTCGGACTGGCTCTCCAGACGAGGTGACAAATCCTTTCCTCCTATAATGACAGAGGTCGACATAGACTGCTTGAAAAACATAAGCTGAGTCTGTGTAAATATTAACCTTTTTCCCTGTTGCAACATTACATGCCTCTGTCAGAGCTTTTAGCTCAGCTAATTGCACGGAAGCTGGTTGTTTCATCACTTCTGCCTTGAGTTCAACAAAACCTGCATCCTTTCTTTCCACCACAGCAAAAGCAGTGACCAATGCTCCTGCTTCATTTCGATGACTATGCCCATCACAGAATAGTACCATGTCTGGCTGTTCTAAAGCATCTTTAGAAAGGTTTTCATGTAATCTCATTTCCTCTGTGGTGTCACTAATGCAGTTATGATTTATGGATGAAAGAGGCATTTGTGCCTGTGCAAGTAGGTTCACAGGTGCGTATGGGGAAGGACGAGGAGGGGAGGGCAGTTGAGCTTCAAGGAGTGTCTTCGTCCCTGGTACGAGGATGGGAGGAGGAGGCCCCTTTTTAGGTGGGAGCTCCATCGTGCCAGGCACCAACAGAGAAGTGTTATCTGTAGAAAACAGTAAATCAGTGGTGAGGGCTGGCTGTATGGCAGCTGCGTGTGCAGGTTTCAGCCCAGCTTTCTGTGCAACCAGAAATTTCTTCATCTCATCCAAAAACAATTGACAGTCTCGATTAAATTCATCCGCTTTCAGACACTCCTTATATTTCTTTCTGCGCAATAGAGCAGAACTCTTGTCTTTTTCATGTAACGCCAATGTCAGAGCCCTATCTGCCTGGACCAGAAGTTTATTTAACCATGGAAGAGAAGGTGGGGCTTCATCAACAGAAGCAAACATCCCTGAGTGTTGCATCCTGCTAACCCAAGACACCAAAGACACCAAACGTGCTATTAATAGATATGTCAGTCATTATAATGGTATACACGTGCATTACAGAGGATGAAGATGCTAAAACGTCCAGTCAGCACCGTGGCCAGCTCAAACGGCAGACCACAGAAACTAGCTGTTGTAAATCACCCTCTGGGGCACCCACAGAAAATTTAAAAAATATATATACACCTCCCCAGATAGAACATAGCAGTGGTCAGTCTCTATAGACTTAAAAATGGACCTACTGCTTGCAAATTCATGCACAAATGCAATATATGGAAAATAAAAAATCTGTCCCTATGCTATGCCTTTATTTGCTCGTTGTATTAACATTAAAGGATAAATCTGGCTCTAACAGCAATCACTAGACCCGTGAGTAGCCCAGCCACTCTAAACGGCGAATTAATGAATCTGGAGTGACCCAAGGTCACTCTGACGGCAGTTCGTGGCCCTGAGCAGAACCTGGAGAATCTCTAAAGGCGAACAGAGTCGAGACCCCGGAGCACTAAACAAACAGTGAGCGAGCGGTGTCTCCAAGCCGAAAAGGCCGGAGCTCATATGCACAGAGTGGCAGGGGGGAGGTGGGGAGGGCGAGCAAGCTATCAGGCACACATAAATCTGTCCTTATTCGTGTGGGACTATGTGCTTAAGACTTACATGTACAACCGCTGCAAAAAAAAAGCACAACAACAGTAATTTTCACGTTTTTAGTTTTAGCTGCTAACACTACTGAACCACAGCTAAACCATGGTAATTATTAGCCCACCCAGAAACGTACAGCACTCAGTCAAAGTACAATTTAGCGTAACCAAATGGCAGACATTTTGTGAGAAATAGGCGATGTGCTCACCTGATAATGAAAGCGCCTGTTGAATTTGCGCATGTGCGTCTCGGTGGAGCAGAGCCTCTGAGCGGCTCCACGTTGTCAGGCCAAACTTCAAACTCTCAGTGTCGGTGGTCACCAAATTGTTACGGTTCAAAAGTTGAAGGAAGCTCTGAAACGAATGTGCACGTTATTTGTAGGTTTATTGTACATATAAGAAGAAATTTTGCAGCTGCAAACAGACCTCACTCCGATCACAAAAGTCTACACACACGTCTTCAAAAGCTGGGCTACGTTATATACCCACGGATGCCGTCATCGCCTCGTGGACCCTGGAACCGCCTTGGAACTGCCTCGGGACCGCCCTGGGACCACCTACACTACCACGTAGCCAGCTTTTCTGCCAATAAACTATCAGCTTCAATGTAAACAAAAGTGTTGGGGCTGTTGATTGGTCCAAGCGTGTAACTGAAAAACTCTTCCCTATTGAAAACAAAGCCCGGAAGAAAAAGGTTCCGCCTTGTATCACATTTCACATTATATGGCGGAATTTAAGTGAACATAATAGGTGTAATACTGATAGAAATATATTTCACATCCTTGCCAGCATTAAGTAATACACTTGCATGTTCAAAAACACTACAACACACTACTAAATGTAAAATAAAACAACTGAAATCTAGAAAAAGAAGAACTGTAGATCTTAACATAGAATGGATCCAGGAAACGACGCACAAATCAGAAATAGCTGACATAATCCCAACTACAGTAGCCAAGACCACTCCCAAAGTAATAACGACAAAACCAAGTGATTTGTTAACAACGGTCATGCCAACAACAACAGAAGCTAGCGAATTGCTAACTACGGTTAAAACAACAACTAAATTAACAACACCTAACATTGAATTAAATGATGCCGAACCAACTATTCCAATTCAAGCCTTAACTACCACTGTGAAGCCTAAAGTGGAGCAGACAACTCCAACTCCCAAAGCTTTAGTTACAACTACTGTAACTATTGATCCAACTTGTACAACAGCTCAAAACATCGAAACAACTAAACAAACCACAGAAGTTTTAACTACTTTAAGTGACTACACTTATGACACTTCTGATCCTCGTAATGGAGGATTGGATTTGATTAAAGGAACCAATTTTAAAAACAATGTTAAACCTCTTTTTAAACCATTTGTACAAAGATTTGAAATTAATCCTGGTGTTGTCTCCCCTAGAGCAGGAGGGACAAGACCTGTTAATGTTGTCTCCCCTAGAGCAGGAGGGACAAGACCTGTTAAAAGATATATATAAGTTTGTAAATATCTATTAATTATAATGAGTAATGTGACTAATTATATGTTCTTTGCTATGCAATTTTATTTTCATTGCTTGATACTGTTTGTTTAAAAATGATTTGTTAAGAAGGGGCAGATATGATAAGATATTATTCTTCTTCTGCTACCTTTTATTTTATATGTATTTTATTTATTTGAATTTGAAATGGTATTTGTGTTTTTTTAATTATTATGAAATAAATAAACGTTTAAAACAAAAAACAAACAAAAGTGATGAACTTTAGGAATTAGCTAATCAAAATACTTGGTATTTATGGGCACTGTATACTTCAAAAGAATTGACCTCAAATGAATGCATTATATGCACTAAAGCTCCTGGTTCATTACCAATAGTGATTCCAGAAAAATACAATTCACAACAATGTGCCAAAGAACAAAGAGAAAAATGTAAAGACAATACACAACAAAGCAACACCAAATCAAAAATACCAATGTTTTTCAAACTTCCAATGTGTAGAATAAAATGTAGGCTTCTATATGGAGCACAGAAAATTCATAATTATCTGGATACCTATCGTGGATATAAGATCCAAGAAAAATGTGCTGAGTTTTCAATTAAAACTGACCAAAATGGACCACCAACAAGATATAAAATAGATTACGATGCTGAATATGAATGTTTTACAAGTGGAGGATTCACAGGCAATCAAGGAATCAATAGCTATGTTTACATGGACATAAGTAATCGGATCAAATGGCCGATCGGATCAAAAGTGCGTCATGTAAACACCCCGTTCGGGTCATTTTTTGTGTATTCGGCGTGATCCGACCTAATTTGTGATCAGATCGAAACGGGTGGTTTACGCCGATCCGTTACCCGTTCGTTGTTCATGTAAACACTTTTTCTGTTCCTTTTACCGGACTGTGAAGAACTGTCCTGACTGCGCATGTGCGCTGCGCACCCCTACAACCCCACTCCCCCTCCACCCCTTGTTTCCTTCTCCGCCTGGGCTGGCTAGTGGGTAGATGCTAACGCATGGTGGGGAAGCAAAACTGGTCGGTGAGCAATGCAACATTTGTAATGGAAACGTTAAAATAGCTCAAAACTATCAAACGCCTTGACCGAAAGTGTAGGAACACGGAGTTATTTAAACAAGTACATGAAAAGCTGGAAGAAGCCGGAGATCGCTGGAAGAGCCTAAGCTAAGTGCTACGAAGCTAAAAACAAAAACGGGACAAGTGGCTACGACCCCACCACTTTTTCATTTTACGTGTTGATGGATGAACTGATGAGAGATCTGCCACTTCCAACACAGCAGGCAGCGGTGTGGATCTAGGTGATGAGGAGAGGAATCTGAGGACTACAGCGCTGAAGCTGAGCAAAGCATCCTTTCTGGTAAGTAAGACTTTTCAAAACACGTGAACCCTCTGTACTGTATTACTTGAGTAATTAGAATAAAACAAATATGTTAAAATGTAGTTATAATAAGAAATAAGAGTAGCTTTAGGGCAGTACAGTACTACTGTATTGTACATTATAACACTACTCCAACTAACCACATAATTAACCTAACAAATTTCAACATATCAGGGGTCCAGTTAAACTTTATTTTGTTTGTTTTTCAGATGATGAGTCCGGCTTTGAAGAGGCAGCTGGCAGCAGCACACAACAGACAGTGGCAGGTGATGGTGGCAGGTGATGGTGGCAGGTGATGGTGGCAGAAGATGCAAGAGTCCCACATCTTCTACTGAGGAATCCCAAGAAGTTCACACATGTGCTTTAGAACAACTCAAAACTGATTT
>JBBPBX010025732.1:26894-38652 GCA_038048925.1 Garcialebias charrua
TTTTTATACAAATGTTAACTGCATGTGAACACAAATAAATAAGTATCTTTTTAGAAGAACTCTCCACTGTGACTTCGGCAACCCGATGGTCATCTCTACCTCCACCTGACAGCGCCAAGGTAAACATTAAATGACTTGTTGTGGAGTCAGACGAGGAGTTTGCGTTTCCTTTGAGCAGCCAGTCCAACAGCGGTATGCAGGATCACCAACAATGAAGAGACGGACGTCCTTTGCTTCAATGTTCCTCACAGACTGCAAAAAAAGGACATGCCAATATTTAGTGTTCAACTTTTTATCTGTTTACAAAGACATGGTTCAAACAAATTTTATTTTAAATAAAACTTTACAGCTAAGTATGTCTACTGATTACTTAGCTGTAATAGTTGTAAAACTATATACAATATAGTAAATTTTAGCCTTACATTTTGGCAACATTTAACTCTATTTGTTTAAAGATATGGTTCAAACAAACATTTTTAAAAATAAAACTTTACAGCTAAGCATCTACTTTGAGATACTAGCTGTAATCGTTGTAGTAATACTAAATACAATATAGTAAATATTAGCCTTACTTTTGGCAACAGATGAGCCCTTTGATAGAGGTCTGAGTGACGTAGGACATTGGCATCATGGGTACTGCCTGGCATCGTGACACTGATGCTCCATAAACAGGAAAACAGAGGAAGAATAGTAATTAATAACAAATACAGACAGTATCACGCAGACAGGTAGAAAAGGAAAGAAAAAAGTTTATTAGCATACAGTGTTTTTATCGTCTTTTCATTCATTCAACCTTTATTTAGTCAGGTAAATCTTTTGAACCTCATGGGCTCATTTACGAAAGCGACCTGCTAAAACTAAAGAACAATGAACAGCAGTGATAGAATTTCATTAAACAATAAACAAACAAACAATAAACAATAGAAAACAAAAAGAGAGAAAAAAACAAAAGATATATATTTTTTTTTCTTTTTTTTTTTTTAACAAAGTATCAAAAAACTAGCAAAACATTATAAGGTAGACGTATAAAATCAAAGACAGGAACAAATCTGCATTGGTTTTTGCCAGGATTCCAACAGATTCTGAAAACCATTTAGAGAAGTCAAGGTCGAGAGCTTCAGATCTTTTTGTAAGATATTCCATGAAGCAGGAGCAGAGTAGGAGAAGGCCCTTTTTCCAAGTTCAGTCCTCACTGACGGAACACTGCAGGTAATCATGTCCTGAGAGCGCACGCTGTAGCTGCACTCACGCAAAGACATGTAGGAGGAGATGTATGAGGGCAGCAGACCAAGAAGTGATTTAAAGATGAAAATGTACCAGTGGAAGAGTCTGCGTGAGGTTAATGATGTCCAATTAACCAGTGAATACAGGGTGCAGTGGTGGGTACGATAATCACAACCAGTTATGAATCTTAGTGCACCATGATAGACCACATCCAACATCCGCAGGGTGCTTGTAGGAGCATTCATGTAGAGAATGTCACCGTAATCAATGGAGGGAAGGAAAGTCACAGATACAAGGCGTTTCCTAACATTCAGTGTTAGACAGGATCTGTTTCTGAAAAAGAAACCCAGTTTAACTTTCAATTTCTTCACTAGGTTTTCCACGTGGAGTTTAAAAGAGAGATGTGAATCGATCAGGATACCCAGATATTTATAGGAATCAACAAACTCAATAGGGACACCATTTGAAGAAAAAATCAGAGGAGGATCTGCTGGAACCGCCTTCCTATTTGAAAAAAACATCCCTTTTGTTTTATCAGCATTTAGGACAAGTTTGAGACGGAACAGATCTGACTGGATGATGTCAAAAGCGGATTGCAGTAACTGGAAAGCCTTAGCTACTGTTTTAGCTCGGCAATAAACAACTGTATCATCAGCATAGAAATGTAAGGATGCATCAGGGATGCAGTGACCTACATTAGCTATGTAGATTGTAAAGAGAGTTGGTCCTAAAACTGAGCCTTGTGGTACACCATTTTTAACTGTTAAATAGCTGGAAGAAGCACCGTTATGTTGAACACATTGCCTCCGATTGGAAAGATAGTTAGAAAACCAACCGATGGTGTGATCAGAGAAACCGATTTCTGAGAGCTTATGACACAGGATGTTATGATCCACAGTGTCAAAAGCTTTAGACAGGTCTAAGAAAAGTGCAGCACAATAGTCCTTAGCATCCAATGCTTCAACAACAGTCTTACCAACAGTTGTTGTCCACAACAGCTTGGAGGATAGAGGACGTCCAGCGCTCTCATCCTGTGAATAAAAAAACTAAAAGCACGCGCTGCTTCACCTGTAGTTCAATCAGGGAGTGCAGTAAAAACTCATCGCCGTCATTACACTCTGGAGCGGGTCCATTTTTGACGCGTCTGTTTACTTTCGTCCCGGAAGTAACTTCTTCTTCTGTGGTTTTTACGAAAGTAACTTCCTCTTCGTTTTTTTTTTAAGGGGAGTGTACCACTCTGCGCATGTCAGAACTTCTGGTCAGAATAAAAGCCTGCTGCATGTAAACACTCGTCATGAACGGATTGTGCCCATGTAAACGGTGCTATCTAATTACGCAATCAAAACACATTTCAATTCGGTCACAGAATTTTGCCCATGTAAACATAGCTAATGTAGGAAATACGACAGTGAAATGTAATGTGACCTGGGTTTTTTCTTGGTTTCCACATGCAAAAATGTCACCAATCTTTTTCAATACACCTGTTTGGTATGAAAACCCAGAACCTCTAAGTCAAGAATGTGAAAACATAACCATGACAATTCCAACAATGTATCTATTCGGTGACCAAACCTTTCCTATTGCTGATAGTTATTGGATGTGTGGAGAAGATGTTTTGCTGAATATTTTGCCACCAAGATGGGTTGGATTGTGTGCAATGGTTCGAATGAAAGTGCCAGTGACAATGTTGCATGACCGAGTGAATGAGTTAATTAAATTGGACACAAATGACTATAGGAGGAGAAATAAAAGACATGATGTTTTGGATCAAAATGTATATTTAAATACAATAGGTCAACCCAAAGGAATTCCATACGAATTCAAAGCAAGGGATGAAATTAAAGCAGGGGTAGAATCTATCCTGCCATGGATAACAGTTAATAAAAACGTTGAATGGATTAATAATATTTATTATAACCGACAGCAAATTCTTAATTACACCACTGAAGCTCTTGGAATGATTGGAGAACAATTACATGAAACAAGTAGAATGGCAATTCAAAATAGACAAGCATTAGATTGGTTATTAGCAGCTAAAGGCGAGTTTGCCAATTTTTTAAAGATGAATGCTGCACGTACATTCCTGAGAATATTATGCCAGGCGGAATATTTTCCGAGGCTATGAACAAAATCAAAAATCTAAAAGAAGAGCTTAGTACCAATGCTGGCAAAGATGACTGGTCGTGGAATGGTTTTAATCTAAATTTAGGTGAAGGGTTATTTTTGATATTAAAGATAGAAATTAGTACAATCTTAGTGCTAATTATAATTTCCTTTCTGACATGTTGTATCCTGCCGGCTGGGAAACGGTGGTGGACTCGTAACATGATGACTCAAATGGACCTTGTTGTAGCAAACCAATTCGTCCAGCTTCAGATGGCCTCAGAGGACATGTCTCCCCGCCTCCCACTGAACTGCCGGAAAAACTCTACGAGGCCTAAGGAGGCGGAGGGGACTTAGTGGCCACTGGAGATTTGGTAATAAAGTGAGAAGTGACATGTTCTTCGAAGGAAAGCCCTCCTCCAGAATTCTGTCTTGCCCCCAACGAACACTATTTTGTTTTGAATGTTGCAATAAAAGAAGAAATTCATTAAACTGAACTGAACTGGGTTTAAGACATTACAGTATATCCTTTTATTCCTACCTTTTTTCGTCTTTTTGAATATATTCATTTATAACAGGTATCATCGTGGACTTTTAATGCAGGACTTTTATATTCAATCAACGGCCGAAGCATTTATTCCATTTTATTATTTTAGCACCATGGAGCATTTATCTGTGTTTATTGTTTTATCATTTATTCTTCTATGCTTATTTTTGTATATATTTATTCTTTATGCATTTATGATTGTATTATTGTTTTAGCATTTATTCTTGTACATTTANTTTATTATTTTAGCACCATGGAGCATTTATCTGTGTTTATTGTTTTATCATTTATTCTTCTATGCTTATTTTTGTATATTATTTATTCTTTATGCATTTATGATTGTATTATTGTTTTAGCATTTATTCTTGTACATTTATTTTTGTATGTCATTTATCCTTTATGATTGTATTTTTATTATGTTTTTTTTGTTTTGTTTTTTTATATATATTTTTATTAGGAGAAGAGAGAATAGATACAAGCAAACACAATATTAGATGGTGTAGTGGTTAGGGCGTTTGACTTGGGACCCGAAGGACGCGGGTTCGCGTCCCGGCCATTACACATCTTGGGGTGTCTATGAGTGCACACCTATTTCTCCAGCTCCCCGAGCGCCTTCTATGGCTGCTCACTGCACCGCCTGGTAGGTGGTTGGGTTAAATGCAGAGACGAATTTCGTCTGTGTATGGGAAACATACGCAGATGACAAGATTAGACAATTATTATTATTATTAATATTAGTTATCCATAACATAATATACCATGTAATACATAACTTCTTCATAACATCAAATAAGAACATCAACATAAATCCAAGTAAACAAGATATCTCCTATTAATATTTTTCTTTTTCTTACATGATTTAACAAAATACAACAAATACACACCTAAAGGAAAAAATAATTAGATAATTAATTAAATAAAAAATTAAAAAATAGAAGTGGAGAAAGAAAAAAAAAGAAAATAATAATAATAATAATAAAATAAAATGTGGGGTATTACAATCAATCCAGATGGGGGTATTTCAATCAATCCAGATGAAGAGAATGAAGAGCGTGAAAAAATGTCATGAAAGGACTCCATATTTTATAAAATTTTGCGGAATTGCCTTTCATTGAATATCTAATCATCTCCAGTTTTAGAAAAGACATGGTATCTTTTAGCCACTGCCCAGTAGAGGGTGGTTTAGTTGATTTCCAATGAAAAAGAAGACGGCGTCTTGCCAATAAGGAAGTAAATGATAAAATATTCAATTGATCCGAAGTGAACTTTTTATAGTTAACTGGAAGCCCAAATATCGCAACATGGGGTGAGGGTTCAATGACCATAGAGAGAATCTTTGACATTGTATCAAAGTAATTCTGCCAAAAACTATGAAGTGATGCACAGGAATAAAACATGTGAGTTAAATTACAAGAAGGTGCATGACATTTATCACATTTGTCAGAAACGGAAGGGAAGAATTGCGACAGGCGAGTTTTAGAGAAATGAACCCTAAAAAGAACTTTAAACTGTATAAGCGAAAGTCGAGCACAGATTGAACTTGAATGAATTTTCTTAAGAGCATTATTCCACCAATCCTCTCCCAAATTTAGACCCAGTTCGAGCTCCCAAGCCGCCTTGATCTTGGTAATGGGTGAAGAATCTAGAGAAAGAATTTCATTATAAACTTTAGAGATATATGACTTTTGAAGAGGATCCCAACCCAGAAACATCTCCCATTGCAAGTTCTGCGGCTTGAAAGGGAAATCAGAAAACAGAGTCTTAGCACAATGTCTAATTTGAAAATAATGAAATAGATGAGAAGGAGGGAGATGAAATTCAACTGAGAGGTCCGTAAAAGTGGAAAAGATACCTTCTTTATAGAGGTTGTAAGAATTAATGAGGAGGTCAATATTAATACTGACCTCTTTATCCTTAGTTAATCTACTTATTCAGATTGAATAGTAAATTCACGGATTCTGTTCTTTTTCAGTTTACCCAATATTTCTGTGATCTTTATGATGGATAAATAAACAGAGCCATTAAGTGACAATGGACACGTTAACTTAGTTTGATATGTCAAAGAGACACTATCATTTATTTAAAATAAATCAACTAAATTAACACCATTACACTTGATTGACATGATTTCACTTTCTTTCAATTCAAATACGTCAGCACACTTAAATTTAACACAACAGACTTAAATATTGGATGTTAACATATTTAGTCTGTGGGCTCTTTTAGCTTAAAAATATAGTTTCCAGCTTAGGTTGAGAGGGAAAAGAAATAGGAGGAAAGAATTAAGAAGAACATTATCCTGAGCATGAGACCAGAGTGACACTTCCCATCAGACTTCTGCTAAAATCCAGGTACGTTTTGTAAACAGCTCCTTTACCTTTTGACGACAGCCCGGTAAGAGGGAAGACACCAGCCTTCAGATGCACAGAGTCCTTTAGTCTCAGCACGTCCAAAACTGGTTTTAGTTTACGTTTCAACGTCTCCTGGCTTCCGCGTTGGTCATCAGAGAATATGTCAGCTTCAGGCCTCTGACTTCAAGATAAACTTATTCCAGGAGGGAATAAACAAAGTTTTTGAGCTCGGCTTGTTCGAAGTAGACTCATAACAGCCTGTTATCAGTCCTTAGCTGAAGACGCCGGTCGTTAGCTCTTGACCACACGTGTCCAGCTCTTGGGAAAGTTCACATCTCTTTGGAAGTTCCCAGCAACTCTCGAAGCGTTCTCGCACAGTAAGAACTTAAAAAGCAGGAACAAAGAGAGGAGTGGACTTGCCTTATCAGGCCCAAGGTCAGCCAGAGCAGAGAGAGCTTTGTTTAGGGAACAGACAGAGAAAGCTGGAGGCTTGTTCATGAAAAACAACTGATTAAACTGTCTTCTTATTTCTAAACAAAACAGTCGGGTCTCTGTGACCCGATATTTCCCTTTAACACAGCAGTGGACACAGTTTAACTCTCACAGAATAACACAGCTTAAAAGCACACATCATGAAAATGACAAAAGTTATTCTTTTGATCACATCAGCCTAAAATCAAAGATAGAAATAGTCTCTTTTGGTGACTATATTTATCAGATTATAGCTAAATGAATGATTTTGTAGTAAATGTCTTGCTTTACTGAGAGGTCAGTAAAGGTCATCACTGGACAGTTCAAAAACCTTAATTTGACCCTGGGTAGGTCCACTACATCTCCCCCCTTTTGGAAGCCATCGCCAGTCCTTGGGGATGGGGTCCAACACGAAAGGAAACCTTGAACTGTCTTTGATCTTGAAGTAATCCAGCAAGTGGAAAAGAAAAATCAAAAATTATAATCCCATAAAGTTTTTGGAAATTCCATACTGTTCGTAGGTAATCCCATTGCGAAAAGCTTTTAATCCTTTGGAAAACAAAGTCTGTTAACTCTTGGAAAACAAAGTCTGTGATCCCTTGGAAAGCAAAGTCTTATAATCCACAGCGGTAATTCCACAGCAGTAATTCCACAACGATTAGTTTTGTTGATTGATCAGCAACAATTGTTTTCATAATCAGCATGTAGAGGGGATCCCTCGATTGACGCAGAGGAGGCGACCCTTGGATGAAGGTTGAAGACCAAGCGTTGGAGCTGCAGGTCCCCACATCGAAGGTTGTTGGCTGGTTGGTTTCCAGTCAGTGCCACTCTGGTTCTATGTGTCATGCAATTATGTGGTTTTTTAGGTGGGCTTATGATTGGGATTTTACATTAAGCCTTACCTATATGCACCTGGTATGTAAGCTATCATGGTTTAGATCAGCTACACTTACCAATTAAGGGGTGGATCAATTCTGTAAAATTAGATATAGGGATTTGTACCTATAAAATTTTGGAGGGCTTCTGTAACGAAGGCCTCTAATTCCAAACTATTCCTCCATTCATTACTTAGTTTAGGTTAAACTAAAATAAAAAAATGAAATATAGTTTGATCTAAATGTCTGTTGTCTTTTAGACGAACGACGTAGGATTTGGTATTCCTAATAAATTTTGAAGTCTATGGCGAGACTCATCAAAATGAATAGGTAATCTAGAATAGAAACGATCGAATCGGTTCAATTTAGAAATTATGAGACCAGTGTAGTTTATTGTACCTTGAGCAGCTTTAAACTACATTGACTCTTCGACGATTAAGATTTAACAAAACGAACTGCATGTTGGCATAGTTAAATCCATATCATTCATTAACCAATGTTAATACAAAACCTTTTTGGCTGGGAGTGTTCAGAACCAAAACAATATCTCAACTAATGACAACAGTAATGACTAAACAACAAGGAAACAACGTTTCACTGCTTCGACACACTCTTGTCGTCAGATTCCAAAGTGCAACACACAAGCAAACAGGTCTCAACTTTATGACCGAGGTCAAATTAAATCTCGTGGATTTAAACGGTTGTTAAGGTTAGTTTTTTGTTGTGGGTTTTAGGCTTAGCGTTTCTAAGTTCAAATTGGACAATGCGACTTATAGGGTGGGAAAGTACGGTAGTTTAAACCTGATTAGTTTATTTACTAACTTGTGTTTGGACGACCTTATTATCCCATGAAGTCGGTGAGTTTGTGAGATCTTTGTCTTTTGTGGAGTCATTGAACGCCTTGTAAGGTTTGATCTGATTTCGATGTACCCATTTAGCAATTGGCTCTTTGCGGCCTTTGCTGATTTTGATTTCGTAGACGACTGAGGACACTTTGTCTGTTATCAGATGAGGTCCAGTCCACCTGGGCATTAGTTTGCGGGCGAGAGTTCCGGTCTCGGACCCTCCTTTCCCGGTTGCTGGGGCGAACGTATAGTACCAGACTCTGTCTCCCACTTGGAGTTCATTGTGAGAGGCCTTCTGGTCATAGTACGCCTTGCGTCCTTCAGCGGATTTTTCCAGGTTTTTCTGGGCGAAAGCAAAAGTGTTTCTGAGGTGTACATTCAAATCTTTGTCTTTGGCATGGCCTAACATCACCCCCCTTTGGTCATGGGGGACCACGAGCACAGGTGAGGACGTCCGTCCATGGGCACAAGTTAGGATGCCACCGTTTAGTTTAAGCTGTTCGCGCAGCTGAGAGAAGACGGTACACAGGAATCGTTTAGGTTGGCCAACGTATCTTCTTACGTTTACCTCTTTCCGTGTAATTCAGGTGTGTCACAACTGTCGGCGCAATCGCTGGTGTGTCTGATTGTACAGACTGCGACGGGTCACTGTCGTTGTGTGCGTCTTCCCACCTCTCGACTGAAGAGAGGCTCTTTGAGTCGGTAAAAACTATGTCATTTCTGACTAGTTCTAGACTCAAATGCTCCTGAACCAAGGTTTCATTGAAAGCTTGGCTGATAGCCGATTTACCTGTCCCAGGGGACAGTACAGCAGCCTCGGTGTGGGGTCCTTGGATCTCCACACCTTTCTCTACCTGTGGTAGGTAATGTGAGTTTGCCCCCTTCTTGTCTGAAGAGGGGTCCTCGTAGTCTGCAACAATGATGTCCAAGTGACTGTCAGCGTTTGGTTGACTGTCATCTTCTGGACTCAGATGCCCTTGAACCAAGGTTTCATTGAAAGCTTGGTTGATTGCCGAATTACCCGTCTCAGAGGACAGTACAGCGTCATCGGTGTGGGATCCTTGGATCTCAACACCTTTCACTACCTGTGGTAGGTAGTGGTCAGGGAGTGCTGAATGTGTCAGCTCACAGAGGAGGTTCTCTTGTTGGGCCAGAGATTGGTCCAACTTTTGGGTCTCTTCTGTCTCACCTGTAGTTGAAGGTTCACTTACCGGGCTTGTGACCACGGTTGGGGAGTCCCTCGTGGCCACTGCGGTACCTGCGGTTAGGCAGTCTGTACCACAACGAGGAGGCACTTTTATTGGCAGGGGTTTTCTCACTGTTGCCCACATTTCCTGTTGACCATAATCTATAATCGCTTTGAAGCGGTTTATAAAGTCTTGGCCAACCAGAAATGGGAATGAGTCAAGTGTGGACACGTACACTGGGTGGTGTAGTGTCGTTTTGCCAATCTTCATGTGAACCATAGCCATAGCTGTTAGGGTTGTTCTCGTCTCTGCGAGACCCTGTAGCTTAATAGCACATTTCTCAAAGGGTATTTGCCTGTCAACACCGTTAGCGGCGGTCCTCAGCTCCTCGAACAGCTTGGCCGACATAATAGTTATATCAGAACTGCCATCCAGGAGGGCTTCACGCTCAAGGACACCTTCCAGTGTGATAGGCAGGTAAGCTTTCTTAGCCACCCCCCTTTGTATAAAGTTACACAGAAACCTCACAGGTCTTGGCCCACGTTTCTGTTCACGTGTGACTCTGTCTGTGTAATCTTGTTTACTGTCAGCATCTTGTTGGCTGTCAGCATCATGACCTTCAGGATGTTGTTGTGTGTCAGCAATTGGTTTGCTGTCAACATCCATGGCAATGTAGGTAGTAGTGTGCGCTGAGTTAACCATGTGCTCTGAGTTATCAAAGACAAGGTCACTCAATGTACCAGTTCGGTCATCCTCTGTATCATTCAAGTTTTCAAACAACCAACTTATGTCCACTATCTCCTCAGAGCATAGAGGTATGTTGCCTTTTTTCTGGAACTCCTGTGATTTTCTGCTACTCCCGGACTGTCCAGTCCGCAGTGCAGGGGCAGGAGCTTTGCTCGGTGTAGACCGCGGAGGGTCACTTAAAGAGCGGGCGTCCACCGTTTGTGGTTTTTTGCTTATCTCGGGCAGCTTCGTCCGAGGTGCAGGGACAGGACGTGTGCTCGTCCTTTGAAATCGTTTTATGTACTCTGGGTCTTGTCTGAGCCACTCTGGCTCATTGTTCCAGCGGGCATCTTGTTGTGGTTTGTTAGTTCGAAAAACATGTTTCTTCTCGCCTTTTTTAGGAGAGGGAGTTGATGAACTTGTCCCTTCCAGCTCCAGCGAGTGGGATTTGACCTTTTCTTGGTAATGTAGTTCACGCTCTGGTTTTGTTTTTAACCAGATCGGGTCAGGGAGTTGACGAACATCAAAACCATTTATAGCACGCCGTTTTATTTTTAATTGCTCAATCTCACTTTTTAACTCAAGTTGTTCTTGTTGAAAACTTTCTTTTCTGCGAATGTTATCTTGCCTGAACAATTCAAGTATTTCTGTGTGCAGCTGTAAAGCTTCATCACAGTCGTTATCTCCCATCTTTTTGTTTTGAATTCGTTTGATCTCACGTTTTAACTTAAGTTTTTCTTGTTGAAAAGTTTCTCTTCTGCGAATGTTACTAAGCCTTAACGATTCAAGCTTTGCTGTGAGCAGCTGTAAAGCTTGATCATAATTGTTATCTCCCATCTTTTAGTTTTGATTTTGTGTGAAAAAAATCAAAAGATTGTTCTCATGTTAGTGTTTGCAAATAAATATTCACTTTTAATGTAGCACTGAGTCAAATAAACTAATCAGCTGAGGTTTACGCGTTTCACTGTGTAATAAGTATTCATAGGTACCTTATTTCAGGTTTTTACCCTCAATGAACTTTGTAAAAGTTAAATGCACTCTTGCAGTGTTAACTTTAAAATAGAACTTACGTTCAAACAACAGTTACTAACTAACCCAAGCAGCCTGATTTCCGTTTTTCTTACTCAAACGCTTATAAAAGAGGGCTGACTTAAATGCAATGACTTCACTAAAATGTGACAGGATGCTGCTTGAGCATGCCTTTAAAAAGATGTCTTGCAGTCTCAGTGAAACTGATTTCGTACTGCATTTGACAGTTATCAGGAGTGAAAAAGGACGTTCTGTTCGTTATTTTAAACTTTTCATTTAAAATAAACTGGAGTCATTAATTTTACACAGAAAAACGTTAAAAATGCGATTTTTAACTAAGAGTGTACAGATGTACAACAATTCTGTTTAAAATTCAGAGATGTGAAGAGCTTAATGTGGA
>JBBPBX010025733.1:18628-38652 GCA_038048925.1 Garcialebias charrua
CCGACTTACGAATTTTCGACTTACAAAAGGCCCGTAGGTACGGAACTTGTTTCGTGTCGGGGACTACCTGTATATATAATTTTTTTAAAGAAGAACAGCTGCATTTTACAAAGCGATACATCAGATTTTGTACCGTTTTCATATTTTCAACGTGCATTGAGATACCGGTACTTTAGCTCTCCAGAACAAAAATGTCACCTTAATCAAGAGATGGGTGCAAAAAGTTTTACTTTTTATGACTTTTATAGTAGGGGTGCACCGATAAATCGGCCGGCCGATTTATCGGCCCCGATTTCCTTAATTTTGGGAAATCGGCCAATGCTTGCATGAGAAACCGATTTTACAGATTTTTTTGTTTTGTTTTAACAACAATTGTCTAAACTTCATTTATATTTCAGAGCACTACTTTGTGACCAGTTAAAACAAGTTTGTATTGTTTCTGGAATATTGTTCAAGGGTCTGTTTAAAAAATAAAATAAAAAGATTGAAATTTGAAGGCGCATTGCTTATAAAACAAAATCGGTATTGGCCAAAATCGGAATCGGCAGGTCAGACTTTGTAGAAATCGGTGATCGGCCAAAAAGCTGCAATCGGTGCACCCCTATTTTATAGTTTTCAAAATATTTGCTTTAAAATTTTGTTTACCCATACAATAACATTCAGATCTCTTTAAATCCTTCAAAAATATTGTTCTCTTTTAACTCTTTCAGCTTACTTACCGTACTATGTTTTTGTCTTTTTATACCAATTTTAGCTTCGTTTTGAGCATTTAGCTACCGGTAACCTTCACCTATTTTGAAATTTTAAGCTACAGTACTCATCTGCTTCTTTTGGCTTTTAGCAAACCTTTTGCTACTTTCAGTTTTTACCCGGCTTTTTGATTTTAGCTTTCAGCTAGCATTTTTCTTTACCTTCAGTTTTTAGTTAGTGTTTTATTACTTTGGTCATTATTGGGTTAATTTCTAACTATTACTTGGAGTTTTGCTACATTTAAATTAAGTACCCATTTGCTACTTTGGCTTATAATTTGCCTTTAGTCAATTTATTTTAACTAAATGCTTCTTTTTGCTTTTATCTAGTATTTTAAGAACAATATTTTTAACTGCGTCTACTGGAGTAGACTGCATTTAGATTACCGGTATACTACGGTAAGTTGAATGAATAGTGAAGCCAAATATATGCAGATTTTTTTTTTACTTTAGAAATCAAGATGGACTTTTTTTCCCCGTTTGCTTGGCATTATACAGAAATAGTGAACACTCAAAACTTGATATGTTAATATTGTTGGCCACACTTTTGTTAAATTGGTACAAAACAGCCAAATTGGCAGCAATAAGACAAGAACAGCAGACCAGCATGAAGATTTAAGCTAAATTACAACAATTGTTTGATAAACCTAAATAATTTGTTATCAAAGTCAAAAGTCAAAGTCAACTTTATTGTCAGATCTGCAATATGTACTGTACAGGACATACACAGGACCCAAATTGCGTTTCTCTCAGTCCCTCGGTGCAACAGTAAACATCTAAACATTGAAACACTGAAACATATAATAATAGACATAAGCATAAAATAGTAAAACTAACACTGTCCTGAGTTTTTGCATAGTGGTATAAGAGTATGAAAATTTACACCAACTCTAAAACTAAAACTAAAACATTAAACATTTAATGAACATAATACTGTCCTGAGTTTTTGCATACTAGTATAAAAGAAGAGTATAAAAAGTATAGGTGATTGCAACTCTTGAATCTGTACAAATTTATAAACATGTTTTCAAAAAAATGCATTAAATCCACTGAGACCAACCCTCACAGCATAGTGAGGAATGGATCATTATCAACTATTCTTATCGACAAATTTTATTTTTTGCCTCCATTTTTCTACTTAAAAAATAAGGCTGTTCTTGTTTAGTCCACTTCACTGTTGTAATTACCATTCCAGTGTTCCCCCTACCATTATACAAGTGGGGTGCCCCACCCAGTCAACAGAACTGAGCATCCCGCCTACCAAAACAATGCCCCCCCCCCACACACACACACACCGACATGGCACTAAGCTAGCGGCACACAATACAAGCGCTCTAGCTAAAAAGCTAATGCGCCTCTTCCCTTATGCTGAACGCCCCCCTCCCTCCCTTGCTCAAAAACTGTTTGTACAAGCTGTGCTCAGACATGTCTCGTCCCCACGGTCAACAAAAATCATGAATGAGATGAGCACCCCGCCATGGCAAGTTAACTAGTGGAAACACTCCATTTACCATTTGGATTGAAGAGTTTACATGACACTTGGATGTCATGCAACCCAGTTAACCCAGATGTGTTCCTTTAGTCTGATTTTTGCCATACATTACCTGTTGTCTCTTGGCAGCCATCATGTTCAGTTTGTCCACCTCTGGTTTCAAGGCCTTATACTGGATTCCTAACTCCTGCTCAGTTCCTGCGTTGCGCACTTTAACCAGATTATCCTCCACCTGATCCAAAAAGACACAAAGTTATGTGAAAATTAAATGTTTTTCATGAGACAAATTTCAAACTGAATTTTTATTTTCAAACAAAATCCACGTAAATAAAGATATTACTAACTAGAAAGAGGGACTCGTTTTAACCCTCAACGTTCTGCTTGGACTCTTTACAGGTCCTTCATGCAGTCGCAAAGCATTAACTAGAGCCACTTTACCTAAATGTATGCAGACAATGTTTGAAAACTTTAACAAGTGCCGACTCCACTCGGCTCATCTTATTGGTTCTTCTCAGGTGTAGGTGATTTGCCCCTGACTCGTTTCCTGCTGTGGGCGGGAACATCAAAGTGAAAGTGCTCTGTGTTGTCATCGTTGTATGTTTCTATACAATGATGAAGTTAGTTCTCTGCATTTAACCCATCACATGTTGGATACACCCAGGTGGAGCAGTGGGCAGCTATGCAAGCATCCTGGGAGGAGTTGGGGATTAGGTGTCTTGCTCAAGGACACCACATGTGGGCACAGCAGGGAGTTGAACCTGTGACTTTCTGGTCCCGAGTCAGCTGCTCCACCACTGAACCGCAGCCTGTCAATGCAAATTGGGCGGTATCATAACAGGTTATTGTTCGAGCCACTCTGCCCGTTGTGATCCTTAAATCGCTCTGTAATCTGACTTCACTTTCTTTGGCTTATCCCGGCATGGCCCATGGGTCTGGGTGTAGCCATCATCTCTGACATTTCTCTGTAAATGTGCTCATTACTTTTGCCACCATCCATCTGCACGATGAGGAAGTGGCAGTTCAGATGTAGTTTGCAATTTTGCTTCACAGTTCAAAGTTCACAGTGAAAAAAGACAAAAATTGGGTTGACTTTTCACAAAGTTCAAAGACTTTTCTTGAGGTTTGTATTGTGCTGAACATTTCTCAGCTTTGTTTTGCTTCGTTTTGTTTTTTGAATGTGCAGAGGACCAGACTTTGCTTTTTTAGATTTTTCTACCTGGATTATTGAGCATGCATCAGGGTATTTCTCAGCAGTTTGTAACCCCTGACAGAAATTATGGAATCATTGATCACTGAGGTCGTTCTTGTACAGGTCAAGTTTGAATAAAAAAATAAAATCACAGGCAAGCCACAAAACTGTCAAAATTCCAACCTTCTGGTTAGGGCTGGACGATATAGCCAAAACTTCTAACGATTTATTTCTTTTTTTTGGTCGATAACGATATACCGTATTTTTCAGACTATAGGTCGCACCCGGGTATAGGTCGCATTGTCCAATTATTGCCAAATAATTGGAAAATTCCATATATAGGTCGCACCTGAATATAGGTCGCACCTACGTCAAAATGTGGACCGTGTTTAGCTCTGCTGCAAATGTCTCTTCCACAGGAGCGCACAGCAAGGCTTTTAAGAAGATTAACACTTAAAAACAATTAATTGTTTGATAAAAAATTATAGCAAATATGTGTCTGAGCTGAACTTTTCTTTAATAAATGAATAATTTTAGCAGGATAAACACCTAAAAATATATATTTGTTAGCTGACATTATTGTAAGAGTGTGTCTCAGTTTAATTTTTGTTAATAAATGATTACAAATCAGCTTATTTTATAAAAAGCCATATATAGGTCGCACCAGACTATAGGTCGCAGGCCATGAAAAAAAATGATAAAAAAACGCGACCTATAGTCCGGAAAATACGGCAATTCGATATTGATATAAACAATATAAAAGCCTCAGAAAAACTGTACAAACTGTACAAATAAATTAATGTTCACCTTTTATTTGTATTCAGCCTTCAAAAGAAATTTGAAATCACCATCAAATAAACATAAAACTCTTAACTTTGTCAATATTAATAGTTTTAACTTTAAACAAAAATACAACTATGCAGCAAACTTCTGTGTTTGCTGCATGGGTTTCTCTTTTGATACAGCTGGGGGAGTTGTTTCAGGGACACGTTGGCTCAAACTTTATTGTGCTTCATCTTGTGACTCAGCATATTCTATCGAGTGGAAACGCTTCAGATGGAACAAGTCAGATGTGTTCCCACCGCTAGGTGGAATGACATTTTGCAGCACACTGACTGAAACCTGGAGTTTATTGGATCTTAGAAAGCCAAACCACTTCCACACCGCCAAATTAGTCTTTCCTCTCTTATCAATTATGTAATCTGCTTTCTCTTCGCTTATGAAAGCTTGTTCAGTCACATTCTGACAGTCATGGGCACTCATTTTGAAGCGAAAACTACCGCTAATGCCTTCTGGACTCGAGCTCTGTGTAACATCTACCGGTAGGTCACCACGCACTTACGTAGTTGTGTTGCACCTTTTTCTGTCCAGGTTGAAACTGAAGCGGCCGCTTCAACCCGAACAAAAAAAGAAATGTGTCAGTGAAACGCTGTAATCCTATTGAAATATCGAAAATGTGCTTAAAACTCATATCATCGTTGTTGAAGAAATGTACATTGTGACATTTATCAATATTGAATTATTGGCCAGCCCTACTTCTGGTATTAAGAAAACAAACAAGGAGAATACAATTGTTGTAGACAGTCAAAAATTATAATTGTGGGGAGCCTTCTTATACAAAATTACGTAACTAAAGCATGTAAGCTGCAGTCTAATCAGGATGCTATTGTATCCTTGTCTGTATTCAGGCGAGTCTCGTCTCAGTATCTCTAGCTGTGGGCCATATGCTGCTATCAAACCCAGTGACCATAATCCTTGTTTTGTTATCCTGCAGGGCCACAAAAGACTAAAGCTCCATCAGGTAGCCCTAAAATGCACAGCAGAATGAGCTAACAAAGTCTGTCAATGGGAGACAGCCAGACACAATCCGTTTGGTGGGTTTGAAGTTTTTCCATGAGTTGAAAAACTCGCACTAGGCTAATAATGTTTGATTTGTTTTCAGACTTTTGTATTTAAAATATTGCAAACTTGCACTTGTGTTTACATAATGATCCAAGTCTGTAAACGAGTATTTGTAAGAGTCAAAACTAACGTTCTTTGTTGGAGAAAACCAATTTATTGTTTGAAATCAGATAAAATTGTACCGTAAATCAGTAAGTATTAAATGATCTCACCAGTTTAAGCTGCAGCAGAAGTTTGTAGACGTCGGACATGTCTGCCAGAACCAGCAGATGTGTGACAGCCGAAAGAAGGGCCCTGGCAGCACGAACCATATTGCCCCTCCTTACAGAAGAACAGGGGTCATCTGCAAATTCTCCAGAAGCCACCCGCATTGACTCGCCTGAAATTTTGTGACAAAGCAAAATACATTTGAGTTGTAGAGTTCAATTTAGGAAGAAAAAAAAATCTGGGTCATTTGTTTTTAACCAATTAATGAAGGATCACAAAACTAGCCTAGCTGCTCAACAGAAATGTACTTTTAAATAAACATTTACATACTTTTTAAAATTTTGTTGAAAATGTTGTGTAAGCCACTCAAATATAAAAAAAAAAAATCAAGTTTTATTTTGTAATAAAATGTTATGCATTAGAACTAAAAACATTTACTACTGATTTGTATAAAAACAGTTTACTGATCACGTTGGTTTTAAATTCCTGCTGAAATAATCTACACCACATGGCGTGTCTGAAATCAGTCACAGTCCATTCCCCACAACATGTTTACCGCGTCAGAAGTCATCATTAGAGATCTACAGGAGTGTGCAGGAAAGACAGCGGTATGACGCTTCTCCTGTGCCTGAATAAGGTCAGCTCGTGTCACAAATTGTTCCTGCTTCCCAATAGAAGTGCCCACCGAAAAGAAGGGGGGGTCAAAACGACAACAATGGCTCACTGTCTGGTTTGTCCAGTGTCACACATTCGCTTACATCGGATGGGACTGCACAGCTGACTTAGCACACAAATTGCCTCTGTAGTCTCAAATCATGAACAGGACAGTAAATCTGAGCTTTACCTCAGCGGAGGAGACAGGCAAACGTGAATAGTATAAAAGGCTTCATAACAACCCTGCTGTGTTCTAAAAACACAAAGGACAAGTACTTGTCTTGTTTATTTCCCTATAATGTGGTCCAGCTCTACAGAGACCAGAACAGGAACAAGAGAACAAATGAGCATTCTTTACGAGTGATATGTGCTGCGGAAATTGAACTGAAAACCAATTTTGCTGTTGATGTTTGTGCTCACTTTTTTTTTTTACCATCTTCACAAATGATTACACTGTGACAGAGAAATACACGTGTAGATAATTGTTTTTTAATGTGTAACAAAATGAGAACAAACAACAGTCATCGTACTATTTTTAACTTTTACTTTCATTTTAGTCATATACCGGTAATTGTTTATTGAAATTACAAACTATTTACATTGTCATTAAAAGAGTCATAAATCTAATGCAAGTATTAAGACTTCCAATAAGAAGTGAGAAATATATAAATCATGTGTTTTTATGTTCTGAACGAGACACTCTAAAAAGTGTGTCCTTAATCAGGTCATATGTTTTAAAAATGTAACCACTGTGACGGAGCACACCTCATGTGACTTGTGTGTCATTCTCTGTGACACTCATCACCACCCTGAATAACAGTCAGCCAGAAAGATAAAAACAAGGACAACGGTAGTCAGCCAGCGAAGTGTTATCCTTGTGAGTTTCCATCAAGGGGCGGGGCGTGGGGGTACATTACAGGTACTCATTCAAATAAAACAAATTGAGGGTTAATGTCACAAGCTGGCATTCTAAAATACAGAAATGAGCAGAAGCTGAATTGAAGGCAGCTCGACCTCCGAGTAGGTTCCTCAATTCAGACTCCAAACGTATGGAACTTTGCACCTTCCAGTTCTGAACTGAGAAAACTGCTTGAATAAAAAGCTTAACGTCTTCAAGACTTAAAACATCAGTCTAGCTGCTTTTGATTCTATTTGTCAGAAATCTGTCATTGCAACCAGTTAAAAGCTTTTTTTTTTTTTTCATGTTGAGAGGAGCAAACCAACAACAGCACGGGTACTGCTTACCGGTACTTTATTTCACCACTCCGTACACAAACTTTCATGGGTTCAAAAATAAAATAAATACTGTCAATGATGTCTTCATACTTGACATTTCTATACATATTAAAATTGTGTTGCTGTCGTTATGGTTGGTTTCACACTAGGACTGGGCAATATACCGAAAATTAAAAGACACCGAAATTTATAATGGTGATCGACATCATTTTGCCCATGTCAGTATTTTCGGAGTTTTGAAAAAATAAAAATAAAAGTCGTTTTGTCTTTTGGCTGTGTATAGATAAGCTATGCTCATGTCTCTTTAAGACGCTGCGCTACGTGCAGTCGGTGCTCACGTGACTACACCCCATCCAGTCTGTAACAAGAAGTGAAAGAGATGGTGCGGTTGATGTATTTTTACACGCCTTTTTTCATTCAACCTTTATTTAGACAGGTTAATCCAATTGAGCCTCAAGGACTCATTTACAAGAGAGACCTGGTGTCAACAGAGGTACACATGTCATTACAAATGTGCATTAATTTCTAAACATATAATTATTTATCTTCATTATTTATAGGAACATCCTTCTACAAAGATTACAGGTAACTGTTTAATCTTAACCCTGCTCCTCAATGGTTTGGACATTAAAATAAAATTACATTGATGGGATACGAATTGGCGAAGGAGCAAATTGGCACAAACAAAAACAAAGTGCTCCAGAGTTGCAAAGAACTACAAGGCCAATAAATTCACTAAATGTTATCCAATAAGTTGCATTTAAAAGCTCAAACTTGTGGCACAAATAAATGAGTTCAGACAATCCAAATCCCAAAATAATCTGAGTCTTCTTTATCTCCAGTTATCATTCTGAGAATCTTTTTATTTTCTGAAATGTTTGCTTTGAGTTCATAACAGTACAATTTATGTTGGGGGGGGGGGGATGTGCAAACTACAATCTCATGCAGATTTACCCATTTTCCTCTTGACAGCTCAAACTAAAGCCGTTTGTGCAGATGATCGACAACACGGACCTCAAACCAGACACCCATGGCTGTTATTCCCCCGTGAAGAAAATCAATAAGGCCATTTTCGGGCGGGAGATAGTGATCAGTGCTCCTTTAATAAACTTCCATCTATCCAGTCATCTGCAGCCCACCATGTGCATGATGAAAAGATTAAAATGTATATCACACAACAAGCCTCTCAAACTGAAGGACAACAGAGAGACATGTGGGAAGGTTAAGAGGGAGAGAGCAAGGACAGAAACAGCTGAGTAAAGAAAACGTCTAAGATGATAAGATGTCGGCTGGCTTGTGATTTAGTTTTAATAAAATGTGTTACGTGAATAATAAAAGGAACATTGTGGAGCAAGATGTGAGTTTCATAAATAAGTTGAGGAGAAAATAAAAACTGTTTAAAATAAGTTGAGGAGAAAATAAAAACTGTTTAAAAGCTATTCCAAAGGAGTTTTATTAATCAACCAAATCAGTTTCACTGTACCACTTTTTATCCTCTTTAAAAACAGCTGGTGAGCCACAACTGGGTGAAATAAGCTTTCTGAATCCAAGGTGGTGGTGTTACACTCATCAATGGTTACATTATTAGTCCAGGCACGCTCCAACGAGCAGCATGGCATAGCTGACAGCTAGGCCAAGGCACCAGCTAACAACAGGCACTGAATTCCAGCCCAGTGACGGCTCATCTCGACTACACTAACATTCCAGGACACAGAGAGCTGTACATGCTTTCTAGCAACGTGGCTTCTACCTCCCAACAAGTCCAAGCAGAGGAGATCTGGAGAGAAAAGACACTTGTGGCACAGATGTCACTTCACAAGGTGATAACCAACCTTAAAGTTAGAGCTACCTGGTCAGAAAAATACGGTGGCCGAGGGGTGCAAACGCGCTGCAAAAAGAAAACAGCGTTCCAAAAGTTGAAACACGCATCAAAATGAAAACAGCGCTCCAACAGATGAGGCGCACTGCAAAAGATAAGTCGCGCTCCCAAAAGGGGACGACCTGCAAACAGACGAACGAGCTGCAAATAGAAAAGCCACAACGGAAGTGCTCCAGACCACTAGGGGCAGTCGAACAAAGAACAAATCATAAAGCATATTATAGTTTTCGGAATGGCAATAGTTATTTGTGTATTTTAACTTATTTATTACTGAAGAATATTTTACACATCGAAACTATCTTGTTGTATTTGTTTTAATACTATGCGATAGAGGGGTGATGTATTCATGTTCGGTTGGCTTAGTGGTCTAACACATTGCCTTGAATGTGGGAGACCTGGGTTCGATTCCCGGTCTCGGAAATTTTTGTGGTATTAATTTCTTTTTTTTTTTTAAGCCTTTTGTTTTGGATAAATCGGGTGGAATAGATAAATACATCTACATGTTTATTCTTTGTTGTTGCTTGGTTTATGTTGGTGGCTAGAGTTTTAGTTTGTTTTAGGCAGCAAGCGTGGGGAGGAGGTTGGGGGTTGTCACGCCTCCTCCAGCAACAACCTAAAACAAGCTAAAAGTCTTGCCAACAACATAAACCAAGCAACAACAAATAATAAACATGTAGATGTATTTATCTATTCCATCCGATTTATCCAAAACAAAAGGCTTAAAAAAAAAAATTTGATACCACAAAAATTTCCGAGATCGGGAATCGAACCCAGGTTTCCCACATTCGAGGCAATGTGTTAGACCACTAAGCCAACCGAACATCATTACATCACACCTCTATCGCATAGTATTAAAACAAATACAACGAGATAGTTTCGATGTGTAAAACATTCTTCAGTAATAAATAAGTTAAAATACACAAATAACTATTGCCATTCCGAAAACTATAATATGCTTATGATTTGTTCTTTGTTCGACTGCCCCTAGTGGTCTGGAGCACTTCCGTTGTAGCTTTTCTATTTGCAGCTCGTTCTGTATTTGCAGGTCGTCCTCTTTTGGGAGCGCGACTTATCTTTTGCAGTGCGCCTCATCTGTTGGAGCGCTGTTTTCATTTTGATGCGTGTTTCAACTTTTGGAACGCTGTTGTTTTCATTTTGATGCGTGTTTCAACTTTTGGAACGCTGTTGTTTTCATTTTGATGCGTGTTTCAACTTTTGGAACGCTGTTGTTTTCATTTTGATGCGTGTTTCAACTTTTGGAACGCTGTTGTTTTCATTTTGATGCGTGTTTCAACTTTTGGAACGCTGTTGTTTTCATTTTGATGCGTGTTTCAACTTTTGGAACGCCGTTTTCTTTTTGCAGCGTGCTGTTCTGTTTTTGCTGCGCGTTTGCACCCCTCGGCCACCGTAGAAAAAGCAAATACACAGTGAAAAAAGGAGAACTGAGGCATGATTGTGTGCTTGTTAAGACATCTCGCAAGACAAATCTTAATTTTCATGGCTAGTGAGCTGATGGTGGACTCCTGTCTTGAGACTTGTGAAACTAAAAGAATTAAATTGAAAGTAGAAGATGAGTGGGAGGACTCCCGCGCCCCACACAGGAGGATACAAACATTTAAATGAATCTATCAGAGACGGTTGGAAACCATTTTCTTTATCACTTCATGTCCTGCGCAGCTCTGATCTCTGCTGTAACAGCTTAAAACGGGGAGGCATTTTAATTAAAAGCAGAAACAGTGGTAGATAGCTCGTGTGCATCATTTCTGCCACTAAATGAGTTTGGACTCTACGACCCACCTCAGTGAACACCTTTTAAACAGATGGGCAGGCAAATGCAGACTGCTACTGCGATCATTATCAACACAGTTTGTTAATACAGGTAGTCCCCGATTTACGAGCGCTCTGATCTACGAGGTTCCAGACTTACGAGCTGGCGAATTTTTGGAAAAAACGCAAAAAATACTGAGTTTTCATGTGTTTTTTCACCACAGTTCGTTAGCTAAACATGTGGACACACGTTTCCGATCATTTTTATGCACTCATAAGCAGTTTTTTGATGAAAAACGAGTGTTTGTAGTCGCGCTAGCGAAACCGTTCCAATTTACGAGCGAAATTCCGGACTTACGAGAGACATGGCAACCGTTCCGAAATACGAGATTTCCGGTTTACGAGCGCCTCGTTGTAACGGATCTCGCTCGTAAATCGGGGACTACCTGTAATGTTGACAAACAGACAAATGAGGATGGCCTCCTTTAACCCGTGTAAATCAAACCTGCTCTTTGTAAGGGGCCTTGCAAAGATCTGACAGTGCTTGAAAACATTCAAGAATTGTACTTTAGACAATAAGATAATTTGTGTGTCTAAAGCGGTCCTAATGTTGACACTCGTGTTATAAATATATATATTTACAGCCTGATTTTGAAGATTATTTTTAGGACCAGCTGAAGTTGTGGTTTTATTTTGTGTTCATCATCATCATCAGTCCCAAAGGTGTTTGTTATAGAAGACAACACAACGCTTGATAAAGACCGTCTACCTGGAGATGATTCAAACCATCTGTATGCTTTAATAAAGTCTATAAATGGGCTCCTTGAGAAGCTCACAGCAGAAGGAAATTCATCTTGCTCAAAGCATAATATTTCAAGGTCTTCTTCAGGGGAAGTATGTATATGGCTTATGATTTATTTATCAGTCATCCTATCTTGAGAAGCACTTTATATAAGCTAGAAACCCCACAATGTGGCTGTGCGTCTTTCAGAATACCTTGCTTACGGACGTCCTCCACTGCAGCAGTGAGCTCATCCTTAAGGAACTGACTTTCTTTTGCAATCTTCTCTCCTTTTTCAAGGAAGTTATGGGTGGCATTCTCCACAGAAGCAGCCAAAACATGAGCCTTCTTAGATCTCCCCTTCTTCTTGTTAGATGGTCCTTTGTTGCTGGAATTTACCAAAGTTGTTACCTAGGCAAAGACACAAAATGTAAAAAATATAATTTTGTTAAAAGATTACAGACTCAGTTGACAGACTTTATTTATTGTATTAAATAAAACCTTTAGCATACCTGGATTTGCCTGACAGATGATCAGAGATTATCAGAATTTAACTAAGATTTCATTTCTACTTCATAGCTGAAAAGAAATTAAATGCTTGAAAGATCATTTTCCAGCTATCATAACTTGTGTTTTGTCATTTCAGAATAAGAAACAAGAAGCCTATTCAACTTTAGAATTCTAACATTTATTGGTGTTTTTTTTCCAGCAAGTCTACTCTGTACGTTGCATTACCTGGGTGACAAGGGGCTCCAGTAGCCTCTCCACTGCCAGAGTACGAATCTCGAGACTCTTTGGGTCCCATTTAAAGTTGATGTTGGCTGTGTTGATGCTCGTCATTCTGCCTAGTTTTTACAAAAAAAATAAAGACGTTAGGTTATGGAAAAATAAAAACAAATTCAACATGGTAAAAAAAACTATTTGTCTCACCACTGCAACAAAATATATTTGTACAGTCTCACATAAAGGATCATACAGTCGATTAGAATAATAAGAAAAAAAAAGTCTTAAAAAACAAAAAAATCAAGGGGAAAACGAAAAATGTATTTTCTCAAATAATCAATAGGTTTAATTAAAAAAAAAAAAGTTTGCAAACATTTAAAAAAAAGTTATTCAATAAACGAGTCTTGTTTGTTGTTTCTCAAATCCCAACACACCAGTTTCAACGCTTGAGCCGAGTGAATGTTGGATTTAGCATCCTGGAGCCATTCTTTAATACAAGTGGTCCCCGGGTTACGACGCCCTCGACTTACGGCAATTCGGATTTATGAACGTATCATAATTAACAAAAATATGAAATTTAAAAAAAAATAACTTTTTTTTTGTGTGTTTAAATGTTCTTGGTTTCATGTGTACAGCACTTTGTTTCAGCTGTGGTTGTTTTAAATGGCTTTATAAATAAAATTATAATAAAAATTATAATTTTTTAAGCCTATTTGCGCAGTTTCCGGAAATGCCGCCGTGTCTGCCATTTTAAGGTTAGCTTCGGTTAGTTCCAGCCTCGACAGCTACCGTGTGTCCGTTCAGAGGTTGCCTCATACGGATATATGAGCTGGAAACGCTCGGTGAACTCTGTGGACGTCTCAGGCCTGGAGCAGCAGCTGATCGCTCCGCTGCATCCCACCACGCTGGCCGACACCACCAGCTCATGGGATGGGCTAACGCTAACGCGCAGCTAATGGCGGAGCCAAGATGCTAACGGGCACAGCTTGTTTTGGATGGACGGACACCGCGGACAAACGGCTTTCAGTAAGTTATTAACTGAAGTTATTAACTCTTTCTGGCTCCAAATGTATGGAGTTAACATGCTAACAGTCCTTCCTGTAAACAGTTTGGACCGGGTGGAGCAGCACGAAGCTGCGGTGCTCGGACGTGCAAGAGCTAACATGCTAAAAGACGGAGCTTTACCAGCTTTACCTTTATTACAGGAAGCTTTACCAGCTCAAAGAAAGAAATAATATATTTTTATTAAGGTTAAAAATGTAATGTCTGTGTTTTTTTGATAATTATGTAGGGTACGGTACAGTACTGTGTTAGGATAGGCAAAGTGCTTGGTACCGTAACTACATTACGGTAATGTAGTTACGGTACCAAGCACTTTGCCTATCCTACCGTACATGTACGTGTATCAGTGGCGGCTGGGGTGTGCGTTACCACTTACGTTAATTTCGTGTTACGAACGATGCGTAGGAACGGAACTCGTACATACGGTAAGTCGAGGACTCCCTGTATAACAATAACATTTAGTCTTAGTTTGAAATGCTGAGTCTTTTCTATTCATCCATCCATTATCCCACTTCTTCCATTTTGGGTCAAGGGGGTCGCCGGTGCCCATATCCAGCAATCAGTGCGAGGGGCGGGGTACACCCTGGACAGGTTGCAAGTCCATCACAGGGCCACATAATCCGTTTTCGCATTGGCCAGCCCTCCCCGGCTCTCCCCGGCTCCACCCTGCTTCTAACCCGGGTTCGGCGTGTTCGCATTTTCCTTTTCCGCCCGGGATCCGCCCTTGTTTTGGAACCATCTCCACCGTGGTTCTTATCGGGGCGAGCCTCACGGACCCAGTTTGACGTCATGTACTGCTCACATTTGATTCGTTGTTTGCAGCAGGGGCGGGACTCATTCAAACAACCTCAGCGCGAGCTGATTTCATTAATATTTAACTACAGAAACCCCTAAAATAATTGTTAGCTGAATTAGTGTTTCTGAGTTAAATTTTTGTTAATGACTGATTACAATTCAGCTTATGTTAGGACGTAAATAACACGAAGCGCGCACCCATAGCCTACAGAGCATTTCCGCCTTTCAGCGCGAATGCTGAAGTTCTATAAAATATAACTAATATTCTCTAACTCTTGCGCGTAGCCAGGGTTTTAAAATATAACTGATAATCTCTAAATCCTGCGCGCGCCAGAATTTTACAAGCGGCAAATCCTTCATAGGAAAGGTTGACTCCAAAAAACTAATAAGCCGCTGTGGCTGAATGGAATAAGCTCTTGGCTTTAAGCTCACATTTTATCTTGACCCGTAGGCTACGAGTTCGAATCTCAGCTGGGTCAAGTTATTTTATGTTTGTCTTTTATTGGAGAAAATAAAAAGAAGTAGTTACTAAAAAGAAGTAGTAACTTTAAGTCTGAGTCTTTTTTGTTTGTTTGTTTTCCTTTGGTTCTTCCCATGGTACCAAACCCAGAGTGAAGTTGCATAACCACATTTAACAACCTAAAGAATGTAAACACACTGATCCAGGACAACCTCCACAGACCTGGGCATTGTAAGGCCCCAGGGTCACATGCGGCCCTTTGGTTGACTCTGACCGGCCCCCGTAAGGGTGTCAAGTCACAAGACAACGTTAGCCCTAAAAAATGTCCACTCATGTTTTTTATTTTGTTGATTAATCACAACTAATACTTTTACCAGTTTGTCTAAACAATGATATTTACTGCTTTTAATAAAGAAATACTATTAATATGCAGTATTGAATTATGTCATTTTGCCCGGCCCCCCACAATATTTTCTATTTCTCATGTGGCCCCATGGAAAAAATAATTGCCCACCCCTGGGCTAGAAACTAAAACAACAGGAAATATTCATCTAAATGATGAGATCCGAGTTTTGCAATATAGCCATTATTACTTGTTTTTGTCATTGAGATCATATTTTAAGCTCAATGTGTACAGGTAAAGACAGGTCCGAGCATGTGAAAGTGTTTTGACATGTTGATTGTTCAGTATTGATGGGGCAACTTAAGATCTTATCTGACTGCTGTTGCAACCAGTTCTAGTAAAAGTTGTTTCATTTACCGTATTCATTAATTCAACCTTTATTCATACAAGTTAATCCCATTGAGCCTAGGAGACCCATTTACAAGAGACCTGAATAAATTTAGTAAGACTTTAAAATTTACTAAGACTTATAGCTATAACACCTTGTTTTTCTACACATAACTTTCATTTCCTTAACACTCACTTCTCTTTTCCCATTTATATTAAAACATTTTTCTAATTCATTATTTGCCACGTAATTTACTTAAGTGCAAGGCTTGCCTTTTAGAAAAGTAATTCAAAACCAAGTCATAATGGCACAAAAAAGGGATCATGAACCCATTTTCTTTTACTGCAGATGATGGTTCCTACTTTCAATCTCCCAGTGCTGTGACCACGGAGAAACCCTATTGGTATTTACAGAAGTTAGCCCCAAGTTAATCTAAACTATAAGAAATAAAATATTTAAAATTAATTATCCTTCAAGATCTTTAGATTGGCCTCAAAAAGTCTGAGCAATAATCAAAATATTAAAGCCCTTGTTGGAGCCAAAAACCCTTCCCTCTGAGAATGACTGCCAAATAGCGCTGTGGCCCAATTTCGATTTTTCTTTTCAGGCTGTGACTGCAACTCTATTGATTACCCATCAAACATGGAGCTAGCAAGGATAATCAGCAAGCCCTGAAGGCCAGGGAACGTAGACTGAAAAGTTGGTCAGCTGTAATGTGAAAACAATGCCTTATCTAGCTAATGCCCTACATTGGCAACAAAAACTAGTGGAAGCAACAAAACAACATGGGCTCTACTGAAGTGGATATAAAACATGGGTGATTTAAAGAAATGGGTACCTAGAGTTTGCATTTGACTACTCCATTTATGTCTCTAGTTGAGTTTCAGTTAAAAATACAATATAAGACTATGTAGGTAGAAAATTAATACGAAACACACAATTTAACTCAAGCAACCGTGTCTCCTCTTAATTTAAAAATGGGTGTTCAGCCAGAAATTACTGTACACGGTTTACCTTCTCAGTAGGGGTGTGGCAACTCCAAAGGTTGAAAAAAATCTTAACAAAGTCAACCATTGTGGTTGTTTTGGTAATGCTAGAATAAACTGCTCGAATCAAAGTTAGTTTTAACCGAGTTTTTAACAGTAAAAAACGAGGTGCAAGCTGATGAAAACACCTGGTTGCTAACGTTTGGTGCTAACTACAGTATTACAGGAAGTAGCTCACCTGTCGTCGCTGGCAACTCAAACAAATATTACCGTACTTGGTTTATTTAGGACCAATTGGGGAGAAATGAAAACAGAATGTGTCGTTAATACCATTTCTAATAAAAAAAGTGAATAATTCAACAAGTGCTTTCTAATGTTAGCCAACTTGGCGTGACGTACAGCGTTCCCTGCTACATAACGAGCCTTGCTAACGTTAGCCGACAACAAACACTTTAACCACATTAGCTCAAGTGGAGGCAAAACTTCCGTCTGTTCGAGTGAAAATGTTTCTAAAAACACCCAATCCGTGTATTAAAAGCTTTAAAAACCTGTGTGGAAGAAGTAAGGAGGATTCGCTCGGGACTCGCCGACAACAATCCGCTAGATCAGTGGAGAGTTTAAAAGTTCAAAATGGAGGAAGTGGTCTGGGATCCTCCAGCTGAAAAGTTTTCCTCACCTCTCACGCGGGCTGCCTCACAGCTTCACCGCCGACACTGAGCTGCTTCCAGTCGGGGGGAAAGACCTCGAAAAGTCAGCACGGTTGTTAGAAAGAACTATTTCCCCCACTTTTCCCACTAGCTGGAGAGTTTCGGTTGAGCCCGTTCCGATTGCCCAACAATGGCTGAAGTAGCGGGGAAGGGGGCGGGGCGGTGACCCAATATGTTGAACTTCCTGGCGGCGAGGGAGGGAGGGCGACATAGTTGCCAAGTCCGCGTATTATAAGCAACTTTGGGCTTGTTATGTTATGCCGCCGCTTATAATTTTAGTAAGCTGCGTACTGTATTATGGGTTTTTTGCTTGATTTTTATGTAAAGTCGTTTGTTTGGGCTTGTTGTGCTTTCTTCTTTGTTCTTTCTTCTTTGTCTAGAGCAGGGGTCTGCAACCTGCGGCTCTGGAGCCACATGCGGCTCTTTGGTCCCTCTGCACTGGCTCCTTCAAGCTTTGACCAAAACTGAAATAAAACTGAATTTTATTGGTTGTTATAACAACTACTAATAGGGCTAGTTTTAGCAGTTTTCTTGTAATTAATTTGAATAAAACATTACAAGGAGTAAAACATACAGTATTTTCTGGTGTATATGTCGCACCTGTGTATAGGTCGCATTGTCCAATTATCACCAATAGATTGGAAAAATCCCTAGATAGGTCGCACTGGTGTATAGGTCACACCAGAGCCATATATAGAGAGAGAGTTCCGACACTCTTTGAACTCGCCGACAGGCGGTCACGTGGTTCATGTAGCTCTCAATTGTTCCAAACAGCTCGTCGCTGTCAGTCAATTTGAGCAGCTACTGGCGCAACATGACACAAAAAAACGACTTTTCTTACTTTGTCCAGCGTTTTTCAGTAATTATTGAGCCGTAACAAACTGACATTCCTTCTACCATTCTCCTCTTTATTTCTTATCCTGCAGCTCCACCTAGTGGCGTGAGCACTACACTATGCATTTTTTCTTAAGCATTTTTAGACGTTTTAAACGCTTCACAAGGGCAAAAGAAAATTGTATTTTCATCAACTTACCGGAGAAAACACGTCTGAAACATCAAGAATGAACTACGTTTGATGCTAGCAGCGCTGCTGTTTGGAACAGTTTAGTGGAACAAATCGCCCCATAGATATCTTATGAATCGCCCCCTCCATGACCCACGTGACTTCCGCATTCCATTCTTACAATGGGAGTCTATGGAAGTGTCGGAACTCTCTCTATATATGGCTCTGGGTCACACCTACATTTAGCTCTGCTGCAAATGTCTGCCACAGGAGCACACAGCAAGGCTTTTAAGAAGATTAACACTTAAAAACAATTATTTGTTTGATAAAAATTATAGCAAATATATGTCTGAGCTGAACTTTTCCTTGATAAATTAACGTAATTGTGAAATGAGCTAGATTTAAAAATGTGTTTCACTGAAAGTGATAAAAAGACATGTATAGGTCGCACCTGAGTATAGGTCGCAGGCCTTGAAAAAACCATAAAAAGGTGCGACCTATACACCGTAAAATACGGTACTCACTTTCACTTTATGGTTTATTTCTTCAAAGTAGGAAACTTAATTTTTCTACAATAAAAAAAAATCCCACAAGAATGCATAGTTTATTGTTTTAGTTTGTAGAAACTGGGCAAAAAAGACATTGTTTTTTCCTTCTTTACAAGAATCTCGTCTTTTATTTAGTCTCAGACTGTAAAAACGTCAATAAATGTTAAAAATGATTAGATATTTTTAGTTTTATAAAATCACCCCTACTGTCCAGAAAAGCGCCCTCCAACAAACTTCAAGTGGTCTGTGGGCCACCAGTTGAAAATCCCAGTTGTAGCAGCTATTGTGGCTCTGGACACATTTAATTTAGTGAACAAAGGGGCAAAAACAGCTCTTTTGATCATAAAGGTTGCAGACCCCTGGTTTAGAGTGACAAGACCACGCTAAAATGAGCTCCAACAAGTGGGAAATATGGAAAAAAATAAAATAAAGAATGGGAGAAGAGTGCACACTTAAAGCATGATTCAGGATAGAGATTAAAGAAAGTTTTTTGTTGACTTAGCTTACTATGAGTTTGCTGTTTAATTTTAATTTTATTTTTTAATTTGTACGCATCCTTTATGATTGTCTGTTGTTGTCGTTGTCCATTGTTGTCATCACTCTTCGTTTAAAAATGTTTGTTTAAAAAAATGATAAATAATAATGTCACATTTTTGTCATCTGTGTATGTTTCCATACAAGATGAAATTTGACGCTGCATTTAACCCAATCACCACCAGGTGGGGCAGTGGGCAGCTATAGAAAGTGTGCGGGGGAGCAATTGGGATGAGATGTACTGCTCAAACACACCACAAGTTATGCTGTGACTGGGGTTTGAACCTGGGTCCTTTCGGGTCCCAAATCGATTCCCCTGCCACTACACCATCTTGGCCAAGAGTGAATTGTTGAAGAACGTATGAAGTAGTTCAATGTGTAATATCTCGAAATTTGAAAATTGAGATGTGTTATTCATTTTTTTCGAAATATAATTGTTGTTTGAAATGATTTTTTATTTTTAAAAGGGGCAGACATAATAAGATATTTTCTTCTTCTGCCGCCTTTCATTTTATATTTTCTTTTTATACAAGAAACGTGTTTGTTGTGTGTTCTTTTTTTATAAACTGAATAAATAAATAAATGAGAAAAAATAAAAATAAAAATTCAGGTCTCTCTT
>JBBPBX010025734.1:9122-38651 GCA_038048925.1 Garcialebias charrua
TTTATTTAGCCCATGGGGGGCTAGGGGTTTGCCCTGCTCCAGCCATGCAGCACATCTCGAGTAAAACCAGAATGTTTTATTACCTTGTTTGAATGAACTCTGTCTCGTTGAAACTGTGCACACACACTCTAGCGGTTTGGACTTGTTTCTTATATGATGAAGGACTACTGTTGCACAACTGTCAGTTTGGTTGAGCGGTTACGACACTTGACCGCCACGCAGGAGAGCGGAGATCGCGTCCCGTCAACGGCATCTTTTTTTTTCCCCCCTTTTTTTTAAAGCCTTTTGTTTCGGAGAAATCGGGGTGAGACTAGATATATACATCGACATAATAATACTTTATAATTGTTATTTTTACGTTTTAGTTCAATTTTTAGTGTAATATCGCTCCCAACGCGAAGCCGGCAGAAAACTGTGCACACACACACTCTCTTCGCGTAATGAGTAATAAAAAAGAGCCATCAAGCACCACTGATCGATATATTTTCAGATTAGCAACTTATTTATTTTAAGAATACCTTTCACTTCATCAAAATCTAATCAAAACTTCAGCGTTCTAAATGTAGGTGGTTGTGATTATTTCTTATACGATGAAAGACTATTTTTGCACAACTGCACGGTTGGCCCAGAGGTAATGAACCGGACTCGTCATCCGAAGGACACGGGTTCGCGTCACGGTCGCGGATTTCTTTTTTTTTTTTTTTTTTAAGCCTTTTGTTTTGCAGACCGCCGGCGAAGACACCATCTGCGTGCGGGAGTTGTTGGGAGCTAATGACTTTTGAGGTCCGGGGGTCCGGTCAAAAGTTGCCTCATGCGGATAAATTAACTGGAGACATTCTGTGAACTTTGTGTGTGGACTGAAGCACGCTCCAACAAGCGCCGCATGCAACGAGCGGAGCACACCGCCCGCTCGGAGAGGAAAAGCTATCATTAGCCTCGGAGCTAATGCTAAAAAAAGGAGCTGCAAATGGCGGCGCGCGCAGAGGGCTTTTGGTAAGTTATCTTAAGCTACTAGCACTAACAGTAAGTCAAATGAGTAATAAAAAAGAGCTAATTTTAAAATAACAACATATTAGAGATACTGGCTGTTGCAGAGGGCGTAGTTAATGTAAATAGGTCTTTGTAGGGCGTGACTTTCAGACCTCATTATTCATAAACCGGTCGTTTAGAACGGAAGTGAAATTTGGCAGAATTAGAAAGGGGATATTTTTTAATCTAAGCATTATTTTGTGTATAAAATTGACTGAAAATGGTCTGGATAGCCCACAGATAAACCACAAAAAATTATATATCCTACATTTGGTCCCCTTTAAAACAAGCCAGCCTCTGATTTTATCACTAGGCAAAGAGTGAGAACATTTTAGATGGTAATTACTTAAAATTGTTGAATTTATCATTTCTGTCATGCACTTCTCTTGGCTAATGAAAGCAAATGTCAAAAGCCTGCCACCGTTTTTTGCTTTTATGGTTTAATTTTTCAACTAATTAGATTTGATTCATTGTGTTTCTCTTTTGTTTTTTAAAGACATTTCTGTCAAGTTATGCATGATTTAGTCGACTAAAATCCTAGTTGCTGTCAGATGTGATGGCGGTCCCACCATTTACGCAGACATCGAAGTCTTGGTGTCAACAACGCTGCTGGTTATTTAAGTTTGCACTTTGAGGAAGCTTTCTTCTCCAAGGAAAACATTCAGCTCGTCAGGGCTCTGGGATTTGTGCCTGTGATTCAGGCGCATTAATCCCAGCAGTGCCTGTAATCTCTCTCCAGCTTCTTCCCTCCGTGCCTTCTTTGTAGGCCTCATGTTTTCTGTGGCACAAGTGCGACATTTCAGTATGTTTTTCCAACGCGGTGGGAGGCATTAACATTTTCTTTTTCTGTTAAATAACTTGGATTTTTCTTGCAGTTCCCCTGCAGTATGTTTTTAATTTGTTCCTCTAAAACTCAAGCTTTACGCAATAAAATAATCCCAGTAGATTTTTGCACAAATTTTTCTCTCAGTTATGATCCTTCTACCTTGACCACCTAAGAGCAGATAAGCTTTCCTTGATCTGCAACAGGACAAAAATGTGGTTTAAATAAAGATGTTTGCATACTTTGTACTTTTTTTAATTGTAAAAAAGCTTCTTGGAAAAGCCATGTTTGATCATTACCACCCCCTACAAAAAAAGCAAAGGGGGACTTTAAATATATTTTTTCCTATGTGTGTTTTTTGTGTGATCTTGGATATGTTATACCAAAAAAAAAAAAAAAAGTCATATTAATCTTTGGACAAATTGTCAAGTCAAGGTTCTTTATAGTCATTTGCATCACATGTTGTACATGAGGTAGAACGACATTGTGTACATAGGGTCCCAGTTACATCCAACAATAGCAAAAATATAAAGTGTAAAAATAAACTAAATAAGGATCTCAGCTATAAACTAAGATATACGCTAAACAAACACCCAATGGTATGCTAAAAGGTCTAAGATATACACTAGTCACTAATAGTGCAAAACAATACACTGAACGACAGCAGCATAATTCTCACAGGTTCTGTTCGGCCATAATTTACACGATAATGCCAACAGAGTTAGACTCTGAGCCGACCCCAAAACTAACATAAACTGGGATTTATTTGAGACAGGCAATGCAACAAAAATACAGAAACAAGGCGCCAAAAGTGAAAAATAAATAAATGTACAGCAGCAGCATGGTCCTATTGGCAGAGTGGTTCTGATGACAGTGAGGCTGTATTAGCAATGATGTTTCTCTGAGCAACATGATCCAGTTAGCAGCAGTGAGGTTTGATTAGCAGTGAGGCTTTTCTTAGCAACATGGTCCCATTGGCACCATCGTACTTTTAATGGTATGGTTTGGTTAGTGGCATGGTCTTGTTAGCAGCGTTAGCAGTTCTTGTTAGCAGATCCCTTCAGCAGCATGATGATAACAAGGACCGTAGCAGCTGCCCTCCCAAACTGCCCTCCAGAACCAGGTCTGGCAGACAGAGAACATCCATGGTTCCCCCGTAGAACCAAGTAGGTCTGTAGAGTTTGGTTCATGCAGGCAGACAGAGTATCTTGTTAGCAGCATTAGCAGTTTTAGCAGGTTGTTAGCAGGTCCAGTCAGCAGTTTGATTGTAATAATGACTGTAGCAGCTGCTCTCACAGACTGTCCTCCAGAACCGGGTCAAAAGTTTCCCCGCAGAACTGAACGGGTCCATGCAGGCAGATGGAGGATCATGAAGACAGCCACCATGACAGGCCAGAGCATGATGCTGGAAGGACTGAACCACGATGGCACGATGGCAAGGCAGCGACAAAAAACTCCACAAGTGTGTTGCGGTCATACCCGTACTGTGGATGTGTATTGTAGACGCAAATAAAAAAGTTAAAACAAAAGCGATAGGAACATAAAAAGGTCAAGTTCACCGGGAGCCTGTGAAGCTGCCGCTTGGCTGAGCGTGGCCATCTTGGAACTTGTAATGAAACTCACAGAATAATAATACAGTAATAATAATAATAATGTGTTTGTCTGTCATCTGTGTATGTTTCCCATACACAGACGAAATTCGTCTCTGCATTTAACCCAACCACCCCAGGTGGTGCAGTGAGCAGCCAGAGGGCGCTCGGGGAGCTGGAGAATTAGGTGTGCACTCATAGACACCCCAAGGTGTGTAGTGGCCGGGACGCGAACCCGCGTCCTTCGGGTCCCAAGTCAAACGCCCTAACCACTACACCATCTTGGCTCCAATCAATCATTGTCTGTGTTTAGGATTTATTATCAATCAAGTTCAAGATTGCTTCAACAGCCAACTGACCGTAAAGCCCCACTGATATGATTTTTTAATTTTCATAAAATTGCTCATAATATATATATTTTATCATTTAAATATGTTCGTTTTTGCAAACAAAATGATAAATCACTTTAATTTTGCTTTTAAAGTGATTTTGAACTTCAAGCCGTGAAATCCAATTACACACGAACGCACCATCTGTGACGTAGTGTGAGGCAGAGCTCTGGGCTTGTCACAGTGCGCTCGTGTGAGCAGCTTGACATGAAGGTAAATCTGATACAGCATCAGACCTAAATTAGATCCTGTTGTTTCTTGTTCCATCACCCAAACTATTTTCTGCTTCACAAAATGAAGACAAATAGCTCAAATCTTCACATAGATTGCTAAATTTGTCGGGTTTTAAATTGTCCGCTATTAAAGAGACCAGAGCCCTCTGCCTCATACTACGTCACAGATGGTGCGTTTGCGTGTAATCGGATTTCCCATGATTAAACACGGCTTGAAGTTCAAAATCACTTTTAAAGCAAAATTAAAGTGATTTATCATTTTGTTTGCAAAAACGAACATATTTAAATGATAATATATATATATATATATTGAGCAATTTTATGAATAGTAAAAAAAATCATGTCAGTGGACCTTTAAGAAATACAAAATTAGCTCTAACTTTAAGGATGGCGCCATCTAGTGGGCATCCTTTGTTTGTTCTCCATGTTTACTCAGTTTAATTTCTTGTCAGTCATCTATGTTAGTTTTATTTAGTTTCCCTTGCTCCAGTTTTTGTTGTAATTAGATTTGCACGTTTTAGTTTATTCAGGTTCCCTGCTCCAGTTTAGTTATTCATGTCATGGGTCATAGTTTATTCATGTTACAGGTTTTAGGTAGTTCCCTGGCTCCAGGATTACTTCCTTAGTGTTACTCCGATGGACCTTACCAAGCTCCGCCCACAGGGCCGCGTTTCATTGGCTAATGCCCATAACACGTCACAGCGCAGCTTCCACGTGCGTGCCGGTCTCACAAAACAAACGCTACGGTAGCGTTTGTGAGACCATCGCCACATGCTATTTACATTGCTAGCTAGCATACGTGCAGGATTTTTTTGCGTCAGGGCTAGAAAAATGGTCCTCCACCGTCAGTGGGGTATCTGTACAGGAGATGTCAGGTACCATGACCGTATTTGTGGAAGTAAAATTCACCGTTTCCCTAAATGTGAAACTGAATGCCTTGCTTGGATCAAAGCTTGTGCACGACCACAAAACTGAACAATTATTTCTTTCACCAGCAGAGAAGTGTTGACCTGCTTTTGAAACCTGCTAGTTAACAACACGCGGTCACGATGAGAGAGAGCCACAGTTCACTGAACGTCCTGGAAGTGGTGAAGAAACAGCCCTGCTAACGCCACATTAGCTAGCTAACACAACGAGCTCTACTGTCGATTTCACCTAAAACTGCACAAAATCGTGACACAAAGGCTGGATTTTAACTAACACACCGAACGGCTGAGCTCGTTAGCCCTCACAAAAGTCGCTGTCGGCGTGTTTAGCAGCTAAAGCAGCAACGGCTAACCAACCACTTAAGAATGAATGGAGATTACAGTTAGCATTAGCTTTGCGACCAAGGCACACTCAAAGTTTTGCCAACAACAGAAATCACTGATTTCAAAAATAACCCTCAAAACCATGAATGCCTGACTTACCCAGCCTTGCAGGACAATAGGCATCAGTGATCCTGTCCACAGCTGTAATAATGCTGAGCGTTCAGGAGCTGATGTTTTCCTCATCAAACAGTAGTAGCATTAGCGGTGACGCGCACGCTGTTGGAGGCATCGCGTGGCTCAAACAACTTGATAACGTCCAAAAAAAAAAAACATGAACTTGTTGGTTCCCCTGTCCATTGTCATGGCTGATATTTGGTTGGAATCTGGCAGAAATGATACACTATTCGACTCAGAAATACCCTGCAGAAAGTCAGTCGACGCCATGTTTACATTGAAACTATGCTGTGCTTGGGAGACATGGAGACCGGTCGGAGCTTAGGGGCCGTTTCTGGGCGGAGCTTGGTAAGGTCCATTAGTCAATTATTTCCACCTGTGTCTCTTGCCCTGTGTATATATACTCTGTCTGCCAGTCTGTTTGTGTTGCGTCGTCGTTGGGTCTTCCATGTCTTGTCCTGCCAGCCTGTCTTGTTCCTCATTCCATGGTTCATGTAAGTTTAGGCTGCCCTGCCAGCCCTTTGCTTTGTAAGATTAAAGTGTTCATTTTTGTATAAATCTGAGTCTGAGTCCCTGCCTGCACCATTGGGTTCGTACCTGCCTTCAGAGCAAATCCTAACAGTACGACACGACCATATTTAGAATCCAGCGGGCAAGGTTCTCCTTAGAAGATTTAAAACACCTACCTCTCGTGTCCGAGTGGATGGAGGGGACCGTGTTCCGTTGCGGTGGTTTCCGGACCATTCCCACGCCGGCCCAAGAGGACTTCAGCTGGGGGGTGGAGAATATGCCTTCTCCCCTCCGGGTTCTCGAGGAGAAGGGACGGGTTCAGCTCCGTGAGAACCGCTCTATGTTTTTTCCCTGTTCGTCTCTCGTTCCAGCTCCACTCGTCGTTTCCGGATGGACATCCGGAGAGGACGAGGACGATTTGTGTTTTCCTCTTGTTCCCTAGTCTCCAGGCCGCCGTAAAAGCGGTAAAAAGAAGAACCGGAACCGTTCACCTGCACCTCCGTCTTGGTCAGCTGATTGGCCTCGGTCCAGCGAATCCGAGTATGTTGGGCACGACTCCAGCGCTCCAGTGGGAGCGAGTTCCATGGCCTCACCTCCTAGGTTTCCGGTGAGGGTGGAAACAAACGCTCCACGGTCGCTCGCAGCTGTCCCGGCTCGGTTCGGTGAACCCGGTCACAACGACTCCACGGGGGCAGGTCTTCTCACCCCTCACTCATCTCCCCGTTCATCTAGTGACCAGATGAAGGGGGACCAGCCCACAGGTCAGTCACCAGAGCAATGTCTCATTGAACCAGCAGAGGTCGTCCCAGGATGTTTTTCTGGGGTGATAAACATTTCTGACTTACATCACATAAACTGTACTTTGCAAAGACTAATTTCCTCAGCTGAAGTTAACCCGGCCAGTTCAAATTTAGCACTCTCCCTAGCTGAGAGACTGTTGACGTCTACACCTGGGGCCTCATGTACAAAGACTTGCGTGGATTTCCTACTGAAAAGTGACGTACGGTCAAATCCAGAAAAGTGTGTACGCACAAAAAAATCCAGATGTATCAAACTGTGCGTACACCGGAATCCACGCACATTCCTTTTGTACATCACAATCAACGTGGAACTGAGCGCACGTGAGACACCTCCCCTGACACGCCTTCATTTACATATGTTAAACAGATGCAAATTACTTCCTGCATGTGTGAAGGACATGTTTGTTTGATCCCTGCGCGATCAGAAATCATTTCTAGATTCAGGAAAATAATGAATTTAATATAATATGAGTGAGGAAAATAATCCTAAGTAAGAATAGTAATAAAATGTGTTCATCACGCAAAGAACGAGTGATTGTGTGTCGGTATTAGTGTGTGCGCGCACCCTGCTTTGGTGCGCAACGGCTCATCCATTCATTCTGAGTGAAAATATTAACTTTGCGCACGAGTTTATTACCATAATTACTGTAAACACAGAGGAACTTAGATGTTTGGTAGAACATAGATCTTTGTTTATTTAATAGATGACATGAAGAAACGGGTCTGTGCGTCTCAGTGGAGAGTTTTCATGACATGACGTGATGTTGGAGTCTCCAAACGCTGCGCGCGCCACAGCCTTGTGCGCAATCTGTTTGTCTGTGAAGCCTTTACTCTCCAACAAGTTATATATGGTGTACTTTCACGTGTCATTTTGGAGAAATCTACAATAAACGCAGATCATGAATCACCTCCAGCTGCCGTGTAACCGGCGAGGGTGCGCGCGCGCTCCAAAGCGCGACCACTCAGCCTTTGGAATCATATAGATGAGACATTCCATTGATCAGGCTTTGTGTGGACTGGACAGCCCTGATCGGCCTGCAGCTCCCTCATAGCTCGGGAACAGTTTGATCGCTGCTTCTGATGTGCGTGATGCACGGCTCCTGTGTTGCTCCAGAGCGCAGCAGTGCCAAACTGAAAAATGATTATTTCTGGAAACGGCTGATAAGCCATATCCTAGATCAGAAAATTATATCTGTTTATAAATAAATGCTCTGCGTGTTACACTACGTATTTATTATATCCTCCAGTAAGGCTGAATGAATCCGTTCCTGTTAAATTTATTTTTGGCACAACTTTGCGCGTGCTTTATTTAACTGCGTCATGTGGATGTAATACTTGTTAATCGTGTGTTTGATGGGAATATTAATCATTTTCACATCATGAACAGTTAATAATAATAATAATAATAATAATAATAATAATAATAATAATAATAATAATAATAATAATAATAATGAATTCAATTTATAACGCACTTTTCATTAATGGAAATCTCAAAGTGCTACAAGGTGCAACAGAATTAAATGTCAATAAAACAAATAATAAAACAATTAAAATCAACAACAGTATCAGCTATGATCAAAAGTAGAATCATGAGGAGTAGAGTATGCTCGGTTGAAAAGAAAGGTCTTCAAGCCGCTCTTAAAGTCAACCACAGACTGTGGGGCTTCAGTTTCTCTGAATCACCTGTAAGTGTCGCCAAAGGAACAAGAACCACAGAAACGTGCGTACGCCAACAGGGGAGCTGGCGTGGAAATGTACCTGGATGCGCACATATTCACGTTCAGTTCAGTTTTGATACATACGGGGTTTTGCGTGGATAGTGACGTAAGCAAGTTTTTTGTGCGCACGCACGGTTGATACATGAGGCCCCTGGTCTCTTATCTATCCCTGATTATTGTCAGCTTCTGAAAAAAACAAGATCTGTTAAGGAACCCACACTCAGATCAGTCCCTGTTACCCAGCCTGCAGCCATAACAGAGTTTCCAGCTACAACAGTTTCCAGCCAGCATCCTGCAGCCATAACTACCACAGCCAGTCAGTCATCAGCAGAGGGCGCTAACCTGCCTTCATCGGCTGTTGCAGTTAAGGCTTCTCGCCACCGCAGAAAGAGGGGTAGACGTGGGTCTCAAGCCCCCTCTCTGCCCGACTCGCTGACTGCAGCAGACGTCTCCTCGCCGACTGCAGCAGACGTCTCCTCGCCGACTGCAGCAGACGTCTCCTCGCCGACTGCAGCAGATGTCTCCTCGCCGACTGCAGCAGACGTCTCCTCGCCGACTGCGACTGACTCCTCGCCTGCAGCAGACTTGATGGATGACTCCTCGCCTGTTGCAGACTCGTTGGCTGTCGACGCTTTGGCTCTTGGTTCCAGTTCTTCGGCTCCTGGTTCCAGCTCTTTGGCTCCTGGTTCCAACTATTCGGCTCCTGGTTCCAGCTCTTTGGCTCCTGGTTCCAGCTCTTCGGCTCCTGGTTTCAGCTCTTCAGCTCTTGGTTCCAGCTCTTCGGCTCTTGGTTCCAGCTCTTCGGCTCTTGGTTCCAGCTCTTCAACCCCTGGTTCCAGCACTTCAGCTCCTGGTCCTGGCTCTTTGGATCATGTCTCTACGGCCGAAGATTCTGCCGAATGTGATCCTGCCGCAGACGTTCCGGAACCTGCAGCACCTCCAGAGCCTGCTGCACCAGTGCCTGCAGTCCCAGCATCTTTAGGGGGGCCCCTGGTGGGAGCCCCTCACGTTTCCTGTCTCGGGGGGTCCAGGAGGACGCCTCCCACGTTTCTTGTCTCGGGGGGGTCCAGGAGGACGCCTCCCACGTTTCCTGTCTCGGGGGGGTCCAGGAGGATGTCTCCCACGTTTCCTGTCTCGAGGGGTCCCAGGAGGGAACCCCTCACGTATTCTGTCTCGAGGGGTCCCTGGAGGGAGCCCCTCACGTTTCCTGTCTCCCTCATGTTTCCTGTCTCGGGGGGTCCAGGAGGATGCCTCCCATGTTTCCTGTCTCGAGGGGTCCGGGAGGACGCCTCTCACGTTTCCTGTCTCGGGGTGGTCCAGGAGGACGCCTCCCACGTTTCCTGTCTCGAGGGGTCCTTGGAGGGACCTCCTCACATTTCCTATTTTGGGTGGGCCCTGAGGGGTGCCACTCACGCTTCCTGTTCTAGGTGGGCCTTGGAGGGTGCCACCCACGTTTTCTGTTGTCCGGAGGTCTCGTAGCCGGAGGTCTCGCAGCTGCAGGTCTCGCAGCCGGAGGTCTCGCAGCCGGAGGTCTCGCAGCCGGAGGTCTCGACACCGATGGAGGGTCTCCACATCGATGACGTCTGCTCGCCCGACTCACCAGATGTCTTGCTCGACTCACCAGATGTCTCGCCAGATGTCTCGCTCGACTCACCAGATGTCTCGCCAGATGTCTCGCTCGACTCACCGGATGTCTCGACTGATGTCTCGCCCGACTATGCCTCGACGTCTCCAGAGGGTCTCCGCATCCCAGACGTCTCAACGCCAGACGTCTCAACGCCTCACGACGTCTCAACGCCTCACGACGTCTCAACGCTTCACGACGTCTCAACGCTTCACGACGTCTCAACGCTCGAGGACGTCTCAACGTCTCACGGCGTCTCAACGCATCACGACATCTCAACGCTCGAGGACATCTCAACGCTCGAGGACATCTCAACGCTCGAGGACGTCTCAACGCCTCACGGCATCTCAATGCTCGAGGACGTCTCAACGCCTCACAACGTCTCAACGCTTCACGACGTCTCAACGCTCGAGGACATCTCAACGTCTCACGACGTCTGAACGCGTCACAACGTCTCAACGCTCGAGGACGTCTCAACGCCTCACGGGATCTCAATGCTCGAGGACGTCTCAACGTCTCACGACGTCTCACCGCTTGAGGACGTCTCAACGCCTCACGACGTCTCACCGCTCGAGGACGTCTCAACGTCTCACGACATCTCAACGCCTCACGACGTCTCAACACCTCATGACGTCTCAACGCTTCACGTTGTCTCAACGCTTCATGACATCTCAACGCTCGAGGACATCTCAACGTCTCACGACGTCTCAACGCGTCACGACGTCTCAACGCTCGAGGACGTCTCAACGCCTCATGGCGTCTCAATGCTCGAGGACATCTCAACGCCTCACGACGTCTCACCGCTTGAGGACGTCTCAACGCCTCATGGCGTCTTCTCGCCTCACGACGTCTTCTCACCGCTCTAAGGCGTCTTCTCACCGCTCGAAGGCGTCTTCTCACCGCTCAAAGGCGTCTTCTCACCGCTCAAAGGCGTCTTCTCACCGCTCGAAGGCGTCTTCTCACCGCTCTAAGGCGTCTTCTCACCGCTCTAAGGCGTCTTCTCACCGCTCGAAAGCGTCTTCTCACCGCTCGAAAGCGTCTTCTCATCGCTCGAAGGCGTCTTCTCACCGCTCGAAGGCGTCTCTTCATCGCTCGAAGGCGTCTCTTCATCGCTCGAAGGCGTCTCTTCATCGCTCGAAGGCGTCTCTTCATCGCTCGAAGGCGTCTCGCCGCTCGCCGACGATGTTTGTGCTCCTGCAGCCAACATGGTTCCTGCCTTGGAAGGGCGACCTCCCGGCCGACCGTCGGACCGGTTCCTGCCTGGTGGGAGGCATCCTGGCCGACCGCCCGACCGGCTCCTGCCTGGTGGGCGGCATCCCGGCCGACCGCCCGACCAACTCCTGCCTTTCGGGCGACATCCTGGCCGACCGCCCGACCAGCTCCTGCCTGGGGGACGGGCCGTTGCCCGTCTGGACGTTTTTATGTTCTTGTTCTGTGTTTAGCCTGTGTCTTGGTGTTTTGTCCTTGTCTGTTTGTGTTTGGGCCCGCCGTCCTTGCGGTTCCTCCCTCTGCCCGCCCGTGTCTTTTTTGGGGGTTCTTGGGGACGCCGGGGGGCGTCTTTGAGGGGGGTACTATAAAGATGGCACCATCTAGTGGGCATGCTTTGTTTGTTCTCCATGTTTACTCAGTTTAATTTCTTGTCAGTCATCTATGTTAGTTTTATTTAGTTTCCCTTGCTCCAGTTTTTGTTGTAATTAGATTTGCACGTTTTAGTTTATTCAGGTTCCCTGCTCCAGTTTAGTTATTCATGTCATGGGTCATAGTTTATTCATGTTACAGGTTTTAGGTAGTTCCCTGGCTCCAGGATTACTTCCCTAGTGTTACTCCAATTAGTCAATTATTTCCACCTGTGTCTCTTGCCCTGTGTATATATACTCTGTCTGCCAGTCTGTTTTTGTCGCGTCGTCGTTGGGTCTTCCATGTCTTGTCCTGCCAGCCTGTCTTGCTCCTCATTCCATGGTTCATGTAAGTTTAGGCTGCCCCGCCAGCCCTTTGCTTTGTAAGATTAAAGTGTTCATTTTTGTATAAATCTGAGTCTGAGTCCCTGCCTGCACCATTGGGTTCGTACCTGCCTTCAGAGCAAATCCTAACACTAACTCTATTATCTAAAAAAGCTAAGCCTGGTCCTCTGGATATTCCAAAAAAGCAAAGGGGGACTTTTTTTTTGTATGTCCAGAGGATGGTAAATGGAGCTTATTTATATAGCGCTTTCCAGCCCCCTGTGAGGAGCCCCAAAGCGCTTTATAATACCAGCCATCCACCCATTCATTCACAAATTCATACAACGGTAGTGGTAGCCTGCCTTGCAAGGCGCTATCCAGACCTACCGGGAGCAACTTGGGGTTAAGTGTCTTGCCCAGGGACACAACGACACATGGTGGGTGGATGCAGGATTCGAACCTCCAACCTTCCGATCGGGGGTCGACTGAGGACCAGACTTAGCTTTTTTAGATTTTTCTACCTGGATTATTGAGCATGCATCAGGATGTCTAACTATTAGTTTTCTTGATATTTACCTAACTTTTATTGTGAAAGTAGCTGATTCTGATCCCAAACATATACAGTATTCTGATTGTTAACAAGTTACAAAAGATCTTGGCCTAAAATTTTGTCACTAACTGTTGAAGTCATTTCTGTCTATGTGAAATAACTTATGATTGTAATACATCAAAAGTGTGCTTCACTGGTAATTTTGAGGGTGAGAGAATGCCTGAGGAATGGAGAAGAAGTGTGCTGGTGCCCATTTTTAAGAACAAGATTGCTGTACAGAGTTGTAGCAACTACAGGGGAATTAAGTTGATGAGCCACACAATGAAGATCTGGGAGAGAGTTGTGGAAGCAAGGCTTAGACAAGAGGTGACTATCTGTGAGCAGCAGTATGGTTTCATGCCAAGAAAGAGCACCACAGATGCCATCTTTGCTTTGAGGATGTTGATAGAGAAGTACAGAGAGGGTCAGAAAGAACTCCATTGTGTCTTTGTGGATTTAGAAAAAGCATATGACAGGGTGCCAAGAGAGGAGGTGTGGTATTGCATGAGGAAATCTGGAGTGGCATAGAAGTATGTTAGACTGGTACAGGCAGGGCCGGCCCAAGCCTCCATGGGGCCCTAAGCAAAATTTGTTTGGGGCCCTCTATTTCTGTTAATAATGTAGATTACTGCAATAAACAGTCATATCAGATCATTCACCCTAACTCATTGCAACTCTGACAGCCCTGTTTACATATATGTATCATCCAGTGCAGGGGCGTCAAACTCATTTTCATTGTGGACCACATCAAGATCATGAATGTCCTCGAAAGGCGGGACATGGCAGAATGCATTGATAAAACGACCTACTTTGTATTAACAAACTGGTAAAATACAACTTTCTCTGCATTCAATGACTACTTCTAAAAATTAAATATTTTATGTTTGAGTAATTTGGTATTATAATCACAAAAACTGATTTGACTAGTAAAGTAATACTGAAGCACACAACTGTTATCTTGAAGTTCTGTCTCTGTGGAGTCACAGAAATGGTTATGGCGGGCCGGATTTGGCCCATGGGTCTCGAGTTTGACACTTGTGATCTTGTGGTAATAAAAGTAACAAAAGAAAAAAAATCACCAGTGTGCAATGCATTTTACAGCAAAAGGGTTGTCTGGTTTATTACCTTTGGTTTTAAAGAACTACAACAACACACAACAGTAATGTTCTAAAGTAATTTTTAGTGCAAGATGAACAACAAACAACATAAAATAACCTAGATGCATAAAAATAAATTAAATTCTGCAAAAACCGACTAAATAAATTAAAATAACAAATATCAAGGAAATACTTAAGATAAGATAGAACTTTATTGATCCCGCAGGAAATTGTTGTGCCAGAGTACTTTAAATAATGTAAATTAACAATTACTTGAAACCACATAAAATTGTTTAAAAAAAAAAAGAAATTTAAAGCTGAATAATTAGTTCTTAAAACTATGTAAATGTATGCAATAAATCGCAAAAGCTGAACTTACAATATTAATTAGAATCATATTGAATCATTACCAATTTTTTTTTAATTCCACTTAGGGGGCCCCCTAGTGGCCCCGGGGCCCTAAGTAGCCGCTTAGTTTGCTTATGCCTTGGGCCGGCCCTGAGTACAGGACATGTATGAAGACAGCAGGACAGTGGTGAGATGTGCTATAGGAGTGACAGATAGCTTAAAGGTGGAGGTGGGATTGTGTCAAGGATCACGTCTTAGCCCTTTCTTTTTTGCTCTGGTAATGGACCGACTAACAGATGAGGTCAGGTAGGAATCCCCGTGGACTATGATGTTTGCAGATGGTATTGTGATAGGTGGTGAGAACAGGGAACAGGTGGAAGAGAACTTGGAGAGGTGGAGGTATTCACTTGAAAGAAGAGGAATGAAAGTCAGCCATAAGACAGAGTACATGTGTGTGAATGAGAGGGAGGCCAGTGGAACAGTGAGGCTACAAGGAGCAGAGGTCACAAAGGTGCAGGACTTCAAGTACTTAGGGTCCACTGTCCAGGAAAATGGGGAATTTTTCATTCAACTTTTATTTAGGCAGGTTAATCCCATTGATCCTCAAGGACTCATTTACAAGAGAGACCTGTAAAGACCTGTAAAGACCTGAGGACAGTTCACCTCACAAGACCCACGGAGCATGTGGAAGGGTATTAAATGCATAACAGATTACAAAGGCAAGAACAAACAATGTCCCAAGGACCCATCTCTGCCTGATGCCCTCAATAAGTTTTATGCACGTTTTGATGATCCAAACAGACCAGCTAGCACCAGACTTACCTCATCACCAGACGAAGAGCATCTCAGAGTGACCGCAGCAGAAGTGAGAGGCAGTCTCAGGAAGATTAATCCTCATAAAGCAACCGGACCAGACAACATCCCAGGGAAAGTTCTGAAGGAATGTGCGGACCAGCTCTGTGAGGTGCTGGCTGACATCTTCACCACCTCACTTGCACTGGAGTCAGTTCCCACCTGCCTGAAGACCGCGACCATCATCCCAGTCCCAAAGAGCTCCACAGTGACTGGTCTGAATGACTATAGACCGGTGGCCCTCACCCCGATAGTCGCTAAATGTTTTGAGAAACTGGTCATGTCCCACATCAAGACAACCGTCAACATCAACGAGGACCCTCATCAATATGCATACCGCGAGAACCGATCAACAGAGGACGCCATCTCTTCCGTGGTCCACACTGCTCTCACCCACCTGGATCAGAAGGACTCATACGTGCGTCTGCTCTTTGTGGACTTCACATCTGCCTTCAACACCATGATCCCCCAAACTCTGATAGACAAACTATCCACACTTGGACTAAGCCCCTCCATTTGTAACTGGGTACTAGACTTCTTAACAGACAGACCACAGTCCGTGAAGATTCACAACTTCTCCTCCTCCACCATAACCCTCAGCACTGGCTCTCCTCAAGGATGTGTGCTGAGCCCCCTTCTGTTCACTCTGCTCACATATGATTGTACAGCCACACTTCCAGGCTGTCATATTGTTAAGTTTGCAGATGATACAGCGGTGGTGGGATGCATCACAAACAATGATGAGTCCAGCTACAGACAGGAGGTGGAACACCTGGAGAGCTGGTGCAAAGAGAATAATCTTCACATGAATGTGAAGAAGACAAAGGAGATGATTGTGGACTTCAGAAGGAACAAACACACCCACGCCCCACTGAAAATAGGTGGATCTGCAGTGGAAGTGGTCTCCAGCTACAAATACTTGGGTGTACACTTGAATGATAACCTCAGCTGGACCAACAACACCACCAGCCTGATCAAGAAAGGTCATCAAAGACTCTACTTCCTCAGACGACTGAGACGTGCTGGTCTGAGCAGCCCAGTTCTCACCTCGTTCTACAGGTGTGCAGTGGAAAGCGTCCTGTGCTCCAGCATCAACGTGTGGCATGGAGGCTGCACAGTTGCAGAGAGGAAAGCTCTACAGAGAGTGGTGAAGGCTGCACAGAAGTCTGTCGGAGTCAGTCTCCCCACCATCACAGACATTTACACCTCCAGATGCAGGAAAAGAGCCACCTGCATCATGAAAGACCTCACTCACCCAGCACACTCACTCTTTGCCCCACTCCCCTCAGGACGGAGGTTGAGGAGCATCAAATGTAGAACCACTAGACTGAGGAACAGCTTCTACCCTGAGGCTGTTAGACTCATGAATGAATAAATAAAAATAAAATAAAAATAAACACTGCAAAATATCACATCATGCTGATGCTGATCTGTTTTCTTGTTGCTGTGTTCATCTGTGACCATCTGCTCATACAGACTCATGTTCGTGCTGCTGTTTATAATGATGTTTTTCCACTATATTAGGGCTTAGTGTATTACTAGTTGATGTTTTTCTTAGTTAATTCTAGATGTTATTACTGTTTTTCTCTTGCATTTGTTGTTGGATGTAACTGGGACCCCGTGTACATAATCTCGTTTTCATCACATGTACCACATGCGGTGCAAATGACAATAAAGACTCTCTGACTCTGACTCTGAAATGTAGTAAAGAGGTGAAGAAGAGAGTCCAGGTAGGATGGAGTGGATGGAGAAAAGTTGCAGGAGTGATTTGCAACAAAAGAGTGTCAGCAAAGGTCAAATGAAAAATTTATGAGACAGTGGTGAGACCAGCTAGGTTGTATGGTCTGAAGACAGAAACATGGGCAAAAAGACAGGAGAAAGAACTGGAAGTAGCAGAAATGACAATGTTGAGGTTTTTCTTAGGAGTGACAAGGATGATAACATTAGGATTGAGATCATCAGAGGTACAGCACATGTTGAACAACTGGGAGATAAAGTTAGGGAGGCCAGACTGAGATGGTTTGGACATGTCCAGAGGAGAGACAGTGGGTATATTGGTAGAAGGATGTTAGAAATGCAGCTGCCAGGAAAAAGACAAAGGAGATACAGTATATGGATGCAGTTAGAGAGGACATGGAGGTAGTTGGAACGAGGACAGAGGATTCATAGGACAGAGTGAGGTGGAGGAGGATGACTCGCTGTGGTGACCCCTGAAGAGGGAAAAGCCGGTACAATAAGAAGAAAAGCCTGCCTCTCTGATGGTATAATGGTGCATTATGGCCTATGGCTTGGGAAGTATACTTATCTCATCTATAATTTTAATGAACAGCTCAGATTTTGACAAAACCTTCAGAAAATACCGGTAATCATTAAACATGCATCTACAACTGATTAAATTTTGGATCCGGGTGATATGCATTAATTCAAGTAATGCTAAACTTTTAATTTGTAAAGACAACTTTAATACTGTTATTTCCAATTGCTGTTTTAGTTGTCTTTGTTTAAAAATGTCATCATAGTCCTGAGAGTCACAATGCAGCTTAAAGCTAAATCTGTATTTTGAATTTCTTAAAGGTCAGGTAAGCTCCAACAATCATCCACTACCTTTAAAGCTTATTCTACCTTAAGAGGAAAATGGCTTGACAGCAGCTCTTAAACTGAATCCAACATGAAGTTGGGAGGTTTTCACAGTGACTGATGGAAACCATCAAAAGCATGGCAGACTGCCAGTATTCAATTCAAATGATAGCAAAATGTGAAATCAGCTTAGAATACTGTGGCTGGGGCTGTAGGAGTCCGTGCCAAGTCAGAAACTGACTCCCCACTGGGTGCAGCGGGTACTTGGCTCCGACTAAAAGTGAGATTGATTTATTTTTCTATCCAAGCTTTCCAAAAACATGCTAATATTTGCCCCCAACAATTGTGCATGGTCTGAAAATTGATTTTTGTAGAAAGAAGAACAATAAAATAGTTGGCAACAATCAATCTGGCTGAAAAAGCGAGCTGTTTGCAGGTAAAACTCTGAGTTTCCAAACATTCAAAGCTGTTTGCATATGTTAGTTAAAGTGGTGTTTTTTGTAAAATAAAAAAATAAAAAATAAAAAACCTGCATGAGAAGAAGGAAAATAATCCATTTTAAGCACCCTGTGTCACAAACATATTCCCACTTTACTTATCCTTACACTCTTGACTCTGTAGCTGTATTTCTTTTAATCCTGTTCTTCATTCTCTAATTCCTCAGTCTTTTTGCATTTACTTTATGAGCATACAAAGTATTTTCATCACTATTTCTTTTTATACCATTTTTTTATGACAATTCAAAGTATTAAAAAAATCCTCTGTGATATTGTAGCCCTGCAGGTTTGTCTTCAAATGAACATTTAAATAAAAATGTGGTTAACGAAGATTCATATAGATGAATGTGCAGCACCTTGAAAACTTTCTGGAAGAACGAAATAAGAACAAAAAGCTTCAAACTTTGTTCTACACAGATATATATTTTTTAATTGACTGAGTTTTGAGCCAACAAAGGAAAATCTCAAAAACAATCCAATCCACTGAAGGAATTGCATCACTCCTTTTGTTGCTTCATCCTTAAGTCATAATCAGAAGACATAAAGTTTATTATTGATTTATTTCACACGTCACAAAAGATGAGGCCACAGCTTTCACAGATCTTGTACTGTACACACATGTTTTTAAAAATGCTCACAATGTTCTGCTTGTAATCACTTTCGGTTATCCTCACAGTCTTTAATGATGGATAATGTCGTATAGCTGAGTTTCCTCCTAATTTTTTTCCTTACAGATAACTTTTACGGCACCCCAAAGCCGCCCGTCGAGCCCAGTGCCCTGCTGCTAAATGTAACGGACCAGCTGCTGCCGGGCGCCAGACCCAGCTCTGAAGGCAAGAGGAAGCGCAACAAGTCGGTCAGCAACATGGAAAAAGCCAACATCGAGCCCCCGGAGGAAGAGGAGGAGGAGAAGCCCATCGTCAACGGCAACGATGTTGCCGTCACCCCAGGTCAGCCCCGACAACAAATCTCCACAGACACAGAAGCAAAGGTCAGCTCAGCCAGGCAGAGGTCCTGGTCGGAGTCAAACTCTTGAAAAGGTTCACGGTTTTAAGTTACAGCAACGATTTCCTCAGGGCTGGTTGCTTAGCAACAGAGGCAGAAACATATTGCTTTTATGCATTTAATGTAGACGTTTCATTGGTCACAAATGTTTATTTTTAATGACAAAAATGAGACATTTTTAAACTCGGTGAGTACCTCTGCATCATTATTACGCTGGATATTATTACTGAAAGCAGCGTTAGTGGAGGAAGCCTGGGGCGAACCCATATATTGCCCCCTCTAATCAACGGGAGCCCGCAGGCTGTTTGAGACCAACCATTGCTTGATTTTCTAGTTTAGTTCTCTACAAACCATTGTCTTTTCATAGAAATGCTAAAATTTGTAAAATAAGAACTGCATACATGCCAAACATATTGGGATTTTTCTTAAAAAGTAAAATATAAATGCATTTATTTGTTCAAACGTTAACATGAGTAATATATAGCTTTTCTTCTGAGTTCAAACAATAAATGGTGCAAAGACCAAGGTTGCCAAACTTAACAAGGAACAAAACTGAACATGGTGAAAAAACAGCACAGTCAGAAAACAATTTGGATCCGACAGAAAATAAAAGAAAGCAGGAAGTGTTTATACTGAGGAGGGAAGATAACAACCGATAGGATGGAGAAGTAATTAGTGAGCTGTAGTAAGGAGAGCAGATAATCAAGGGTCACTTTGAAGAAAGTTCCTCACTGAGTGAAATGGTCCAAACAAATTAAAGTACCACTCATGATAAAAGCTTTTTATATTCTCAAAATGTTAAGGGGAAAACATCTTTACTTATTTTATTTTTTATCTGCAGAACCATGGTTTGACCTACTCAACAGCTGGCCAGTGGGCCACAACACAGAACTTTGAAAACCTTTGTTGGCCCCCAAAGAGTTCCCAAATTCCCAAACTGATTTGTCTGAAGTTGTTGCTAAAAAATATACAGTACTTATTAGAGCCATTTCCATAGTTTGAGTGTCATATTAGAAGTGTTTCTGTCAATGAGACAATTTTGATCAATCAGAGCAGCAGCGAAGGGTGAGTTGAGTAAACAGTTACACCTGTAAGCAGATCTACGGTGGCCCTGAGGTGTAAGCGAACATTTGAAGAAAAAAAAAAAACGGAATTACATTTCAAAAAACAAAATTCAATTTGAAAAAAAACAACAACAAAAACACAGCAACATTTGATAAAACGGAATTACATTAAGCCAAAGCGGAAGTTGCTTAATGTAATTCAGTGTTTTTCAAATGTGATTCTATCATTTTAATAGTTGATAATTAGTATTAATTATTAATATTAAAATAATATGTATTAATAATTATTAATAATTATAATTTTATAATAAATTGGCTGTCCCGTCAAAGTTTCTCCAGGAACTTTCTAGTCTTAGTAATATTACGGTACGCAGGTGGAGGAAAGTGGATCTGGCAACTTTTTTAATGTGGAGGTTAAACGACAAAAATAACACCAAGCTTTTTTTTTTTTTTTTTTTTTGCATTTGAACTGGAGGCCAAATGAATGCCATTCAGAGGAAATGAAAGGCTGCACAGTTTATTCTTAAGATGCTCAGGTCCAAAAGCCAAAACTTCAGTCTTGTCTAAGTTTAAAAGTAGAAAATTAAGGGTCATCCAGTTGTTGTTGTTTTTTTTTTTGTCCTTAAGACATACCTGTAGTCTAAGTAACTAGATTTGTTGAGTTTCATAGACAAATATAACTGAGTATAATCAGCATAACAATGGAAATTTATCCCATGCTTTTTAATAACTTTAACTAATGGAAGCATATATAAAGTATTGGTCAAAGTGCTGAACCCTGAGGAACTCCATGACAAATTTTTGTGTATGAAGAATGTTTTTTTTTTACATGTTCAAACTGGAATCGATCAAATAAATATGATTTAAATAATAAATTTTCAATTACCAACTCTTAAATTACATTATAATCAAAATAGTTTTGTTTTACTGGTATTTTTAAAAGGATTGTCTTCTTTCATTTGCTGTCCACATTGATCCATCCATCCACCCATCCATCCACCCATTCATCCCTGGGTCACAGGGGGGTCACTGGTGTCCATATCCAGTAGTCACTATGTGAGAGGCGGGGTACACCCTGGACAGGTCTCCAGTCCATCACAGGGACACATAGAGACACACAAACATTCACTCTCTCACTCACACCTAGGGAGAATTTAGAGTTACCAATTAGCCTATCCGTTTATATTGTAGCCAACATTAATTGGAAATATCTCAAAATTATCAGCCATAATGTGACAAAGATGTAGCTTTTTTTAATTGTTATGTATGTTATTAGTTTGTTTAGATATATATGACAAAGATAAACACTGTCTTCACTGAGTTAAAGACCGCTCATTGCTTCCTAATTAGTCATCAGATCACACCTGAATGGTTCTCAGATTGATACACATCTGATTACCGGTATGTCTTATATCATCTTCACTCAAGTGCTCAGCCACACTTGTACACAACAAGCCTTTGAGTACATATTTTAATCACATGAATGGAGAATCATAAAAGGGGCTTTATGAGTCTAATTTCTGTTATTTCAAACTTGGACCCACTCTGTAGTCCTGTGACTTTCTAAACTCGTTTGATAGCCTTGGGGAATTCTTGCGTTCTACAGAGCAGCACAAACATTCAAGCAGATTGAACTCAACTTTATCCCATTTCAGCTGGATCCTAAGCCTGTTTTACTTCTAAAAAACATTCACAAATGATTTTTGACGAAAGTGAGGTTTGTTAGAGGATGAGATATTTGTGTTTCCACCACACTGAACTCAAACAAGGTAAGAAAATAGGTGAGTAAATGTCATTCTCAGATTAAATGTCATCTTCAAAGAATATTTAAAAGTAATTTAGTTTAGAATATGTCATTTCCATTTTACAAACTTTACAAAATGCATCTTAGATAATTAATTTAGCTGCAAGAAAACAGAATAAATAGCACTGATAGCATTTTAAAAACAAATATCACAAGACATGAACAAAAAATACAAAAAACATAATTTCAGCAAACAAGAATTTTGCAAGCTATTTGTTCTTGTGAAGCAATAATTCACTTAAAAACATGCTTACAATGATTTCTGAACTTCCAGACTTCTAATACACGATATGTACGAGTAAAATCCTATGCATGTTAAAAAAACATTCACTTTTCTGTAAATGTGCTGCTTAAAAAAATGGACAAAACTCCAACAAGTTAAATAGATACTGTGGTAAAAATGTGCTGTGTGGAATTGCAGTTAACAAATGTGAACAAAGTTTTCTGTCCTGTTTGACTAAAATGTTTATTAAGGATGTTGCAAATAATATTAACAGTACTGATTAGTTATAATGGGGAAATAATAATCTCACTTTAGTTAATATATGATATGACCTCTTAGAATAAACATTAAACATTTTACATAATTTGAATAAAGATTATCAGTCATATATTGGGGTATAATTGTCAAAAAGTAATTAAGTGTTAATCGGGGGTGGGGGTTGAAGTCTTAATCTGATCTGTTATATTTCCTTTAACCCAAATTAAGAATTATCTGAGAATGAAATGGCTTAGATTGTATGTGCAGTCATGGGGAAAATAAAGTACATAATCTTATAGTTCTAAGGTTTCCAATATCAAGACAATTTACAGTTTTCTGTAATTTGGACTAAAACAAATAACATTTCACCATGTTGCCATTTCTTAAACAACACACACACAAAAAAAGATCATCAGCCTATGATTCAACATCGTAGAACATCTAAGCAGCAATAACTTGAAGAAATCATTTTGTGACTTTATCAGTTTCTCACATGCTTGTTGAGAGTTGTTTAGCAGCAAGAAAACAGTATAACTAGCACTGATAGCATTTTAAAAAGAAATGTCATATGACAGAGTTGTCATGAATGTCTCTGTTCAGTTCTCTGAGATCTGTTGTTATTTGGTACTATATAAATAAACTGAATTGAATTGAGAAAGTTTGTCCCACTCTTTTTTACAATGTTACATCAGTTCACTGAAATACTGTATGTAGATATTTGTTTCTGCAAAGTCTCTTAGGATCAGAACATTAATCAATAAACTTGGACCGGACCGTTTCAACACCTTTATTCTTTTTTCCAATCATTTCGATGTAGATTTGTTCCTTGGATTTAAATAATTTTAGAGCCTGGTAGATACAAAATCATTGTATTATGTCCTGATACACAACACCCGAGAATTTAAACAGGGTATTCTTTCTATTTTTATAATTACTCTTACTTAACTTACTAATATAAGTTGTGCATGTGTAACTCTTAAGGAAAACCTAAAATGTTAATTTAAGACATGCATTTTCTGTAAGTGATTGCTCTGAAAGCAGCCCTGAGAGAAGATGCAGGAACAGGAGATACACTCAGCTGATTTCTATCAATAACTTGTGCCTGTGGGCTGCACAGTGAAGTCTGGTGGATGTTGAAGGGTGCTGCTGCTTTCAGCTCAATAGTTGTTGTGTGTCTGTGGCTGGACAGTGATGGCTGACCAGCACAGCTGAAGGGGGGATCGATCAAGCCCAGCAGTGTCTGGGATCTAACCAGATCAGTAACTCTCACTTTCCCTCCCATAGATTATCTCTCAATCCTCTGCTTTCATTTGTTCCCCCTCTCCTCAGGGAAGAGCTCATACTCGCCATTTTTTTCCCATTTCTTCCCATTTTTCTCTCTCTGACACTTTCACACTCCACCACAACTCAAAGCAGAGCATCACCGCCCGCCTGCTCTTTCTCAATCTTTACTGTCCTCACTGCTTTATTCATCTTTCTGTCTTGTTACAGTAACTCCCATTCTTTCCTTCACTTTCTTTCTCCTGAGTCACCACTTCCCATACTTTTCTAATTACCTCTTTCTATTCTTCTGCCTCCCTCTCGGCTGTCTTTCTTTCAGTTTGCCTCTCTTGTATTTCACTCTTCTCGTCCTCCTGATGATAGTGTCACGTTTGACTCATCCCAACCTTGTTGTGACCTCAGAGTCGAGTGAACATGAGGACAAGAGTACAGACGCTTCAGGAGACGTCGCCCCGCTGAGTAACTCGGCAGAGGCCCCAGCAGAAGTGCCCAAAGAGGCCGGACAGTCCCCAAAGACAGTGGTGCCCAAACCGGAGGAGAACGATGAGCTGGGGCCCCTGCCTGACAACTGGGAGATGGCCTTCACAGAGAAAGGAGAAGTCTATTTCATAGAGTAAGTATCCTCCAGATTACTGTACATTTATTTCACCGTGTATCATGTTCAGGTTACAGGCTCACTTGTTTCAAAGAATTGTGGTGACTACTACATTTAGCTGGGCAAACTTTAAGTTTCATTTATGCTTTTCTTTATGTCATTGTTGTAAAACATATTTGCTAAATAGTACTTGCACGTACTCTACGTTTGTTTAATTTTGCTCAACTGGCCAAATAAATCATTACTTTTATTAAAAACCATTGTCCACCTGGTTTTAATGTTGCCTCCCTTTTTCCTGGCTGAGCCAGGTCATAACATTAATGGGGGCTCGTCCGGGATATTTAATGTAATCCTGTGACATAACAATACCATTCATAAAATAAAAAAAGAACAATTCAAGGACCTTTGCCTCTCGTAGCTGTTGATTTCCTAATAACTTTTTCCTTTTTAAAAGCCTTCCAAATCTGTGACCATCTGCTCATACAAACTCATGTTTGTGCCGCTGTTTATTCCCACTATATTAGGCTTAGTGTATTAATAGTTGATGTTTTTCTTAGTTAATTCTAGATGTTATTACTGTTTTTCTCTTGCATTTGTTGTTGGATGTAACTGGGACCCCGTGTACATAATCTCGTTTTCATCACATGTACCACATGCGGTGCAAATGACAATAAAGACTCTCTGACTCTGACTCTCTGACAAAACATTTATTTTGACATACATTCCTCTTTTAGTTATTTTCAGTCCAGTCGTTGTCCCTGACCATTTTCAGAAGGATAGCCTTTTACATTTATTTATGTGGAGTTTATTACTGGTCAATGAATTATTCAAGCATAAAAAAGGCACTCAATTAGAGAATGGCCCTATGGCAAAGTGCCTAAAGATTAAAATGTTTTACCCTTTGCCAAGTTGTTTGTAATTTGGAAACAGAGCGTTGGCTCTTTTCTCAGGTTTAGATGCCTTTTCAGGCTTGAATGATTCATATGTTAGATTGTTGTTGGGGTTTTTAAAAGTTTAACTTTTATCTAAACAAATTAGCTTGTTTAGCTTGTACTAAACATGATTTTTAACATTATTTCCAGCTTTCCTGTCCCCCCCTAAGTTTATTACGAAACAAAAACAATATACAAACTCTGTTCAGAGCTTACAATAATAATACCAAGCAGATAATTTCTTATAGTACTGAAAACCTCAACAAATACTATTTCTAATATTATTTGTGCTTACTTTAATAAACTATGATTATAATAAAACAAACTCCCAACAGTGGTCTGTAAAAGAACACGTTTAAAAAAGCTTGCAGAAATGTTATCTCAGCACCCGATCAATCATGGTTTCATTTGTTTTATGAAAAAGTTTAATTATTTTTTTATTACTTTGCATTTTGATAACTCACTTTTCCTGCTCAGACTGTTAATCATTTTATGTATGTATTCTTTTTCTTCTTATTATTATTATTATTTTTCCTCTGCGTTCTTGTATGAACACAGAGACAAAACAAGTGGATGCATGATGGTTTGATGAGATTTAATGATATCCAGAAACACTGTTTACACAGAACTCTGTTGTAAATGCTCCAAAGTTTAATTTACTGCAGATGTTAGCATTTTACCACTGCAGTAAAAATGTAGGTGAGTTTTTGTACCTTAAGAATAATGGAGTTGCTGTGTGTCTTTGAAGTGGTGTGCAGGGAATTACATATTATGTGCACATGAACGCAGATTCAAATTCAAACCTGACTGAAAACTGAAAGCAAGGCAAAGGTTAACTTTTCATTATTCCATTGCACATGATTTAACACATCTAGCCTGAAAGCATAGAAAACCTGTCCTCCTTTCTCCAGTGATACATTATATGAGTAACAGTTTCACTCTATGTAGTGTTTGCTTGGTAATAGCATTTAGAAAAATGTTGCTCACCTGTTATTCACTTTCATACAGGATTGATTAATTCACTAAAAGCTTTGGTAAGAAAAATGTTTGAAGTGAGAATATTTTAAAGGAAATGAAATTAATGGCTATTTAAAATATGATGCAAACTGTTTCTACATACCAAAAACATGCATGCTAGGTTAACAGGAAGTGCTCGTTGTCACTAAGTGTGAGTGAGAGTGTGAATGGTTGTCTGTCTCTTCATGGCCCTGTGATGGACTGATGACCTGACCAGGATTTACTTCACCTTTTCCCCAGTGACTGCTGGTGATGGGCACCAGCTTCCTGTGGCCTTTTTTTATTTTTATTGTATAGTAGTCCCTCGCTACTTCGCAATTTGTTTTTCGCAGACTCACTCGTGGTTTTTCAAAGTGAGATTGGAGATGACACGCAAGTGGCTGATTGATGGATGAGCCGCACAACCGGCATGGAATTTTTATTATTTAAATTACTGTATTTAGCACCTGCTGCACCTGTGTGTAGCCCACAGCTGCAGGAGAAGCTTCCTCCTGCAACGTGTCAGATCTCCGCTCTGCAGTGGAGAAGTGGGTGTGGCCGAGAGCGCTGGCAGGTGGTAGAGTGCAGCCGGTGGAAGAGAGAGCTGAGATCATGACATGCTGTGTTCTTTTAGAGGATTTAGAGTTTAGAAAAATTGTTTAGAATATTGCAAGAGTGTATGAAAGATTTAAAACGCCTTATATTTATATATATAAATACTAAATAAACTACTATTCCTACTTTGCGGCTTTTCACTTATCGCAGGTCTTCAGGGTACGGATCCTCCACGATAAACATGGGACTACTTACTGTATTCTAATTATCAGTGGTGGGCAACGCTAATCCAAAAATTAGTTCCGCTATTTCTAAAGCACTAATTAATTTATTTAGGTCCGCAATTTCAAAAGCACTAATGTCTTATGAAAATTAGGGGAAGCTAATTCTAATCCGCTAATTAAATTCAACAATTGGTAGCAGCAAGTTATGCAATATTTGCACTACACTGCCAACTAGCGGTGCATGAACTGTTATACAGTAAGTTGTTTGAGTTGTATACATTTAAGAAAAAGGTCGAAAAGGACTTGCTCAAAAACTATATATGATGTAGCTTAGTGTGTTTGTGTACAGTATTACAGTTAGATAAATTAGTAGATTTATTCATTTTGTGATGTAGTTTGAAGGTTATCATTGGTTGAACAAACTGTGAAATAAATAAGGGGCAGATATAATAAGATTTCATCTTCTTTCTGCTCCTTTCATTTTATCCTACTTGTATTCTTCTATCTGATGAAACTGTTTTGTATTGTTCTTTTAAAATGAATGAATAAACATCAAATCAAATCAAATCAACGGCCCAGTCAGAGTCCAGAACCTGAACCTGAAACCTTCAGAGAGCAGAAACCTCAAAGAACTGAAGCAACAATGGAAAGAAGAGTGGGTCAGAACTCCTCCAGAACCAGGAGAGAGACTGATGAAGTCCTGCAGACTGATGAAGTCAGAGAACCACAGAGGATTCTGCTGCTGCTGAGGTTCTGTTGGGTCAGAGGCACAAGCTGAGGTTAAATTTTAATGATTTTAGAACTTGTTAAAGATCATCCATCCAGCTAACTGTCTATCCATCCATCCATTCAGCTAAAAGTCTATTCATCCTTGTATCTGATGAAACTGTTTTGTATTGTTCTTTTAAAATGAATGAATGAACATCAAATCAAATCAAAAATAAGTCTGTATCTCTGTGTTTATCATTGTCCTGGCATTGTCTCCTGTTGCCTCTGTCTCCTGAGTTCCTTGTGATTCCCTGAGTATGTAAGTTTGCTGCCCTGCGGACGCCATTTTGAAGAGTCCTAATGGTGAACTACTTTTTTAAATCCAGCAGATTTGACCATTTCGTGAAACTCTCAAGCTCAGAAAAACTTGTGCTATAACGTCAGCTATGAAATATATTTTTTCTCAGCAAAGAAATAATTGTTTTACCGTGTTTTGTTGTAAAATCCTGGCTTCTTTGGCCGTCGCGGACGCCATTTTGAAGAGTGCTAATGTGGCGAAATTCTATTTTTAAATCCAGACGCGTCGCGTAGGCCCTGAGAAACATCCATAAGTTCACCCTCCATGTTAAAAAGTCTTCGTCTGACTCTTCGAAAACAAGCAATAAGGCTGCAGAGTAACACACTGGCTGCTAACTGCTATAGAGAGAGCACACACCAAGAGACTGAGGGGGACGCTTTTTTGTGACGGACCACATCCGGTGCTGCTCGTAAATACGTTATTTCGTTTTTACTGATAGATAATTAGTTATTAGCGGTACTGCATTTTAAATAAAAATAGAATAAATCCGCTTGTGAATTATAAAACTTAGTCAATCCGCTGTAAAGCTAACAGATTATTTAGCAACGCTACAAGCGGATTAGCGCAACAGCGCTACCTAGCGGTCGGAGGCCCACCACTGCTAATTATCCCCACTGGGCAAAATATTATCGTCATTTTTCCCATTGCACAGGTGAGCACACACATGTGAAGCAGAGAGCTGCCATCTTATATGCCTGGGGAGCAGCTGTGGGGGGTTAAGGGCCTTGCTCATGGGCCCAGAGTGGGGCAAATTAGGATGATGCAGGTGTGGGTGTTTCACCTTTTCCACCCACATTTTTTGATGTTGTCTGTCCATGGAGTTGACCGGTGACCCTTAGATCACAGGCCCTCTTAAGCTAGATTTATACTCGACATGTCGCGCAGTGCGCGAGGGTGCGCACGCCAAAAGTGACGAAATATCACCGTCCCTGCCCCTGCGCGTAGACCCCGCGTGTCGGTTTGGCGCGTGTCGCGCACCTCTGATTTTTTAAAACTCCGCAAGGCTAGTGCACGTGCCGTGGGCACTACTTTGATTGACAGGTCGGGTGGGGACCTCACCCGACAGCCTTCACGCTCTTCACGCCGGAGCCTGCAGCTGTCTGCGCCGCTGTGGTCGTGGAGACGGCGCCGCGACGCATTTCTGCGCCGCTGTGGTCGCGGAGACGGCGCCGCGACGCATGGAGGAATGTTTTGTATGTGATACAAATGTATTAAATTCCCCTTCTATCATCTGGACTTTTCTTTTTTTTTTTTTGCCAAAAGTCAAGTGATCGCTTCCTCCTCCGCTGACTCCATGCATTAAAACCGCAAGACACAATAACTGTTGTTCTATTATGATTTGCTCCTCTAATAAAGACAACAGTTCAGCACGCGAGCGGAAAGCCTTTTTTTGTTGTTGTGTGATTTCAAACAGTTCTTCTCTACGGTAGATTTCTTCTTCTACACCCTTTCTTGCAACATATGCACAGGTTTTAGAGGGTACT
>JBBPBX010025735.1:8354-38649 GCA_038048925.1 Garcialebias charrua
TCTCTTATTTCAGAGCACCCTCCCCCACTGTGAGTGGGGGAGGGCACTTCCGGACCCCCGGGAGACCAAGACAGAGTGGTAGACCACCCCTCAGTCTAATGCCTAATTAACCTTTACCAGCCACTGTCTGACACACACACACATGCATGCACGCACACACACACACGCACAAATAATTTGCACACTCACTGGGGGAGGTACATGCACGTTCACAACACAACTGATCTCTTAACACCTGACTTGACTTTATTCCACTTTGTAACAAATGTTTTTGTCTTTTTTTTTCTTTTGAATTTACTTCATTTAGTGTGATTTCATTATTCTTTATTCATCCATCCATCCATCCATTATCTTTACCTGCTTCTTCAATTTTGGGTCACGGGGGTCACCGGTGCCCATGTCCAGCAATCACTGTGCGAGGGGCAGGGGACACCCTGGACAGGTCTTCAGTCCATCACAGGGACACATAGAGACAAATGAGACAAACAACCATTCACAGCTAGGGACAATTTAGAGTTACCAATCAGTCTAACATGCATGTTTTTGGTCTGTGGGATGAAACCGGAGTACCCCGAGAAAACCCACCCAGGTACGGAGGGAGCGTGCAAACTCCACCCAGAAAGTCGGACCTGCTCGCTGAGAGGTGGCAGCTCTGCCAGTTGTGCCACCGTGCTGCGCATTTTTCTTTATTATTTAGTAATATTATACAAATATGGTCCAAATTCCAGCCAAGGGTCTTTCTGGGTGGAGTTTGCATGTTCTCTCCATGTGTGGGTTTTCTCCAGTTTCCTCCCACAGACCAAAAACATGCATGTTAGAGTGATTGGTGACTCTAAATTGTCTCTAGCTGTGAATGAGAGAGTGAATGGTTGTTTGTCTCGTTTGTCTGTGTGTCCCTGTGATGGACTGGAGACATGACCAGGGTGTCCCTCACCTCTGACACAGTGACTGCTTGATATGGACATCAGTGACCCCCTGGAAAATAGGTAAATATGATGGATGGATTTTATATTTTACATGTCATTGTGTACAAATTATAATCTAAAATGTATGACTTCATTTTTAATGTTTTAATCTCCGTTCTGTTTTCATTCAATTCATTCAACCTTTATTTAGTCAGGTAAATCTTATTGAGCCTTGTGGGCTCATTTACGAAAGAGACCTGCTAAAACTAAAGAACGATGAACAGCAATGGTAGAATTTCCTTAAACAATGAACAATAGGAAAACAAAAGAGAGAAAAACAAAAGAGAGAAATACATAAGAAAGTTCATTCTCAATAGTCCAGGTATCAAATCCGCTCATTCTGTAGAGAAATACATAGTTTTTTTTTTTAACAAAGTATCAAAAAACTAGCAAAACATTATAAGGTAGATGTATAAAATCAAAGACAGGAACATATCTGCATTGGTTTTTGCCAGGATTCCAACAGATTCTTAAAACCATTTAGAGAGGTCAAGGTCGAGAGCTTCAGATCTTTTTGTAAGATATTCCATGAAGCAGGAGCAGAGTAGGAGAAGGCCCTTTTTCCAAGTTCAGTCCTCACTGACGGAACACTGCAGGTAATCATGTCCTGAGAGCGCACACTGTAGCTGCACTCACGCAAAGACATGTAGGAGGAGATGTATGAGGGCAGCAGACCAAGAAGTGATTTAAAGATGAAAATGTACCAGTGGAAGAGTCTGCGTGAGGTTAATGATGTCCAGTTAACCAGTGAATACAGGGTGCAGTGGTGGGTACGATAATCACAGCCAGTTATGAATCTTAGTGCACCATGATAGACAACATCCAACATCCGCAGGGTGCTTGTAGGAGCATTCATGTAGAGAATGTCACCGTAATCAATGGAGGGAAGGAAAGTCACAGATACAAGGCGTTTCCTAGCATTCAGTGTTAGACATGATCTGTTTCTGAAAAAGAAACCCAGTTTAACTTTCAGTTTCTTCACTAGGTTTTCCACGTGGAGTTTAAAAGAGAGATGTGAATCGACCAGGATACCCAGATATTTATAGGAATCAACAAACTCAATAGGGACACCATTTGAGGATAAAATCAGAGGAAGATCTGCTGGGACCGACTTCCTACTTGAAAAAAACATCCCTTTTGTTTTATCAGCATTTAGGACAAGTTTGAGACGGAACAAATCTGACTGGATGATGTCAAAAGCGGATTGCAGTAACTGGAAAGCCTTAGCTACTGTTTTAGCTCGGCAATAAACAACTGTATCATCAGCATAGAAATGTAAGGATGCATCAGGGATGCTCTGACCTACATTAGCTATGTAGATTGTAAAGAGGGTTGGTCCTAAAACTGAGCCTTGTGGTACACCATTTTTAACTGTTAAATAGCTGGAAGAAGTACCGTTATGTTGAACACATTGCCTCCGATTGGAAAGATAGTTAGAAAACCAACCGATGGTGTGATCAGAGAAACCGATTTCTGAGAGCTTATGACACAGGATGTTATGATCCACAGTGTCAAAAGCTTTAGACAGGTCTAAGAAAAGTGCAGCACAGTAATCCTTAGCATCCAATGCTTCAACAATGTCATTCAAAACCTTCAGAGAAGCAGTTGTTGTGCTGTGTTTTTTCCTGAAACCAGATTGATGGAGAGGTAAGATGTTAAATGAGTCCAGATAATTTTTGATCTGAGAGTTTATCAGTTTTTCTAGAACCTTGGCTAAGATGCAGAGTTTAGAGATCGGTCGATAATTGTTCAATGAGGTGGGGTCACCTCCCTTCAGCAAAGGAAGAACAAAGGCTGTTTTCCAAGCATCCGGAATGGTGTTTTGGCTTATGGACAGATTAAAGATGTGGGTCACAGGGACTGTGATGATATGAGCAGCCAGCCTTAAGAAATAAGGTGGAAGTTCATCTGGACCTGCAGATTTTTTAGGATCAAGATCATTTAACAGTTTATTTACCTCACTGACTGAGAACGGAGAAAAAGAGAAGGTGTGATTAACTGAGGATTGACTTGTAGGAGGGATTTGATTTGTAGAAGTTTGATTATTAGATGAAGTGGCTGATTTTCCATTTGTAACTGTGTCAAATAATGAACTAGAAGCAACAAAATGTTTATTGAAACAGTTCAGGATCTCGTGCTTATTTGACACAGGAACAGAGTCAACAAGAAATTGTGATGGGAGGTCAGATGATTGGGGGGTGCCTGAGAGAGATTTGATGGTTTTCCAGAATTTTTTAGGATCGTTTAGATTTTTGGAGGTCTGAGATAAGAAGTAGTTACGTTTTGCGGCTTTGATGGCAGTTGTGCATTTATTCCTTAGCTGCCGAAATTTCAACCAATCAGTGTCTGAGTGTGATTTTCTTGCTGCGGCCCAAAGATGATCTCTCCTGTGCAGGAGATCAGCTAGTTCAGGAGTAAACCAGGGGCTGTCACGGCCCTTTATCCTGAACTGCCGGAAAGGAGCGTGTTTGTTCACAAAGTAAATGAAACTATCATGAAAATAGTTTCAAGCGGTGTTCACGTCGTTGATTAGTAGAATACGTTGCCAATCAAAGTGGGATGGATCCCAAAGGAATGACTGTTCACTGAAACGTTTCAGATCCCTTTTTTGAATTATTCTGGGCTTAGCAAGTGGAAGTTTAGTAGATCTAAGAGCTGCTATAACGGAATGATCACTCAAAACGTTAGCAAATACACAGGAAATTTGTGAGGTGCATTTGTGAAAAACAGATCTAAGGTGGAAGATTTTTCGGGACATTTTTTGTTTGGTCTGGTGGGAGAATCGATAAGTTGTGTTAGATTGAGAAATAGGCAACATTCCTTGAATTTATCACAGAGGGGGGTCGACATTCCAATCAATGTTGAAATCTCCTTGCCATAACAATCTCATTGTGTTTAAAATTTCCTATGAATTCAGTCAGGGAGGACAGGGCTTCAGGTGTTGCGGAAGGGGGACGATAACAACCTACAACAGTTAAGATCTGACTTCCTTTCAAACTGATGTTCCTAGCTAAAGCCTCAAAATGGTTTGCAATTGTTTTTTAGACGCAATCCTGGCAGCCAAAGAGTCTCTGATGTAAATAGCGACTCCACCTCCCCTTTTATTACGATCACAACGATAGATCTTAAATTCATTGATTGCCAGGTCATTTTTCAAAACAGATTTGTTGAGCCAAGTTTCAGAGATAACAATCACATCTGCCCCAGAAGAACTGATTAGGATTTTCAATTCATCAAGTTTGTTTAGAAGGCTACGAGCGTTTACATGCAGGAAACGGAGACCTGAAACATTTTTAAGCTCATTAGGTGTACAGTAGTTAGTGATTGGCCCTGGGTTGGGCTGGATCCCTGAGATCAATAACAACATTAATGTGGCATTACTTCCTTAGCTAAGAGCATGAAACTGATTTAACCATGATAAGTTAGACAACGCCACCCTGGGAGTTTCACCCAGAGATTATTAACCTTTTGTTTGTAACACCCCGCAGGTTTGCTTTGCACAAATTGAAGCATCCGGGACAACTTCTATATAACTTAACACAATTTATTAACAATAAGTAAACAAACACATTTTAAACATCCTTTACATTCAATGTTCAGTAAATTATTCACTAAAATTGGGCTGCTAAGCCAACACCACTTCTAAATAAACAAACCCAAAAACCCTTTAAACCCCAAAGATACTGAACTACTCCACACAAAACAATTACCCACATATACATAAACATTTACAATAAATATATACAGTTCACCATTCGACCGGGGTACACTCGCGTCACATTCCAGCGACAAGCAGCTGGCTGCACTGACGTCACACTCCATGCGCCGCTGTAAGGGAAACAACTGACGACACCACACGGTCAGGGAAACAGCTGACGACACCACAGTCCGTGTTTCAAGCACTCGTGCAGAGCTTCCCCCAAACAGAGTCGCCAGGAACCCAGAGCGGACCCCGGAAGACAAAGCAACAGTCTCCGGAAACAGAGCAGCAGTGGTCCCGATGTGGGTGGAGGGGACCTGCCGGCTTCACAACCACGTACACATACACACACACTCACAGCATGGGGCGGAGAAGCGCAGCACCGCGGCCGTTTTACCCTGTAAAGGAATCAACACCGGCCCGCACCACACTCAGCGATGGGTTGTCTTGCACGGCCAACACCCACGGCCACCAGCCATTCAGCGGGAGCATGAAGACGACCTGTCCGACTGAATGCGGCAGCTAGTTATACACCACGCCCACCGCCAACCAGCCCTACGCACCTGAGATTTATTTAGGTAATTATTCGCCTTCCTATACCACCACATTAATATCAGACATTTACTTGACTTTTTTGTCACTGATGTGTAATTACAGGAGTTAACAGTGTGACATTTTGCCCCCATAACTGAACCATGTGAAACATTAATGAAGGCACGATCATTCAGAACCCAAAAACAATGAAAGTTGCAGTGATGGGCAGATCCAGATGTGTTGATAAGATTCAGTGATTCCAGGTAATCTGAGAACTGAAAATAAGGACAGTAGTATGAATGGTGCAGAAAAGTCTCAGACCATAAAGTGTCACAAATTAAATGGGCAAACAAATCCGTTGTGGAGCTTGTATTGGCCCAACTGTAGTTTGTGTTGGGCTGAGGAGAGCACCAGCCTCCCTGTGAAGATGAATTAATGCGGCCATGGTCCACTGGGTTCAGAATCAACAGGTAAAAACAGATAAAAGAAAGCTCTGAAATTAAAGGCATGATCCTAGCCTGTTTCAGGTCAGCAGGGAGCAACAGCGTGATCCGGAATAAAATATATTATTATCTAGTACTGATGAAAACCAATGAAAACTCCAGCCGGAGTCCTCACGTGCACAAACAGCAGCTCCACGATTCACGGGAGTGTCATACAACATGCCGGTGCCACAATTGAGCTTGTTGACTCTCCTTCCCTTCACGCTGCTCCTGGTCCTCCAAGAGAGAGGCCAAGCCCGGCTGAAAAACAACGAGACTGACCAGGGAGGATGGTGACGTCACTGGTCCGATTCAGCTGTTGCTCCGTACTCCTGCGCTCTGTGACGTCACTGGTCCAGTTCAGTTGCTGCTCCGTGCTCCTGCGCTCTGTGACGTCACTGGTCCAGTTCAGCTGCTGCTCCGTGCTCCTGCGCTCTGTGACGTCACTGGTCTGGTCCAGCTGCTCTGTGATTCTGTGCTCTGTACCACGTGAGGACACCTCAGTTTAAAAACAGCAAGGCTGAGATCCGGTTCAGTTCTGCTCAGGTTCCGCTCACCCAGCTGCTCCAATCAGATCAGCGGCACTTCAAAGCAGCCGCGCGTCCCTCCAGCTGAGCACAGTGCGGTTCCCACCGCTTTCCCACGGAGGATGGGCCATGGTCCACTGGGTTCAGAATGAAATGAAATGGTGAAAAGTCCTCCTTTATTTGGTAATGGCTCACTCAGAGGCCGAGAACGGCTTTAATGTAAACAAAGTCCCCCACTTCGGCCAGGTACACCTCCCCCCATGCCACGATGTCAATTCAGACAAAAGGCAGCTGAAAAAGCAGCAAAATTCCTTCCGTGCGGTTCTTGTTTGAACCAGGTAGTTGAACCACAGTTTTGTTCCAGATGAGAAATTCAGCTGAGGTCCAGAAAGGGAGGAGGGGGAAAAACACAGAGGCTACGTGGAGCAGCAGTTCCCCAGCTCGAGGGCTCACGTGGCCGACATTCATTGTTTGTCAGTAACATTTCTGAATGGGTGTACAGGATTGTCTGGTGGGGTTTGATCACTGTAGATCACTCAGGGATCAGATGAGAAGTCTTAAGGCCTTGTTATACTCGGCAAGACGGCCTGTCGCACGTCTTTTACCCCCCGTTGAGTGAGCAAACATTGCGCAACTTTTGGCCGCACTCCCGCTGTGATCCCCCGGTGACAGCGCGTCGTGTACATAGCCCCCAGTCAGAACTCCGAGACGCCGACGATGCGGCTCGCAGCGTGTGATTGGTTCAAAGTTTGTGGGCGTTTTTTGTTTTTGCTTTGACAGACACATGGATAGTTTTGAATTAAACTTGTCTGTGTGTGCGCGCGCACGCAAACCGTGCGCCTCAGCACACTTTGCGCATTGCACCCAACACACACACACACACACACACCAATACACATATATAAATATCTATATATATATTTACGCGCGCGCATACAAAAGCATGCGCGCCTGCATGCACCCTTTAAAAGAAAGCAAACTCCGTTGTTAAACAACAAGCCATGGTGGTCTAGTGGTAAACACGTTGCGCTGCCACTCCAAAGAACGTGAGATTGAATCTCACATGGTTGAGTTTTTTTAATTTTTTTATAATACGGTTATACGGGTACAGCGTGCAAAACTGTAACTAAAGCCTATTTTTATTTTACAGAAGAGAGCCATAATAATTATTACAAGAAAACATTACTGCCATCCATCAAATGTTTTGTTTGCTATTTGAATTGATTGTTAATTTTGTTTGAAGAAGGGGCAGAAATAATGAGATTTTTTTCTTCTTCTGCCTCCTTTCATTTCATGTATTGTTTTGTTTTATAATGTGGTTTTGTAAATAATTTTCTTGTGTTTTTACAATTTGAAATGAATAAATTCAATAAAAAAAATAAAAAAAGTTGGAAGAGGGAGGGAAGAGGGAGGGATTTATTATAATTTATCCCCCACGTCTTGCCAAGTATAAACACTCAATGCGGTCGGTGACACACACGCAATTGCATCATCGCTGGGTTCACTCAACGAGGGGTAAAAGACGTGCGACACTAGTGTATAAACCTAGCTTTACTCTTCACCTCTTCTCGTCTTTTTTGAAATTGAGAACAGATGTAATGTTTTCTCACAGAATCTCAGACGTTTGTTTAGGATTCAAAGAATCTTTTCAGTTTTTCTAACAAGGTTGAGTCCATCAGTTTTATCCAACCTGTCAGCCAGATATTTATGCAGGTTCTTCTCTAATAAGAAATCCCTATATTTTGTTTTTGTGTTTTTTTTTTATTCCTCACAGGATTTATTGGTGGAAAAATAATATGCATTTTGTTCATGATAAAACGCTCCAAATGTCTGGTTATTTCAGCTGATGATGTGCTCCATATCTTTGTGTCGGAGAAGTTCTTCTGTCTGTGCCCACGTGTTTCTAATCTGGTCTGAACTAAACAAAAATACCAGTAAAAACTTTTCACATTTTTTACGTCAAACAGACAGATTCTCCTGAATGTTTGAAAACGGAGTCCTCATCATAAAAGTGCTGTGCAGTAATCTGCACCTTTACCACCAGATGGCAATATTCTCTGTTCTACTGCAAGTTTCAGCACATTGTTCAGGAAGGTATGAGTCTGTGGATCTCCTGTTAAAGAAGTTGCATCTAGGAGGTTTTTACAGGAGAAAAATAAAAGTAAGCCACCTCAGGAGAACATTTTCTCACCGTGTTGGACCTCAGAGACACCCTCCCCCCACAGCGAGCGCAAAACTTGGTGTGGCAGTACGAACACAGGTTCCCACAGCCGTCTGCAAACTTGGTCTTGTGGCAGATTCCACAGGTGGGTGCATCATCCCGATGGATGGTGGAGCCCGCCGCTGTCGTGGCCTGCCGGATCACCGTCTCTCTGTAGCTGGTCAACTGCTGCTGGATGCCTCTGGGAGGGAAGGAAGACATGAAGTGAAGACTGGTTCATAGAAAACATGAAGAAGCTTCTCACTCTCACTTTGCAATTTATTTAACATGAAGAGACAATTTCTACAACTTTGAATCAAACACGTTAGTTTTGCATCAATATTTGTAAAATAAACTTTTAAGTTGCGTTTTTAAATACATTTTATGGTAATTGTGTGAATGCCGATTGAGATCCACCTTTTCTTCCATAAGTGTTTTGGTATCTAACTACAACAGTTTTTGTGCTATTTCAACAAATCACATATCAAAACATTCAGCTGTTTCAGGACTGCTATAACTTTTGGTATTGGTGCAACTTGCATTTATAGATATTTAGCTTTTTCTGCGTTTTTTTCCCCAGTGACATTGAATTGAGCTCATTTTACATATTTTATAACTTTTGAACTATGTATAATATTTTACTACTACTTTTATATTTAGGTCTTGTTAACCTTCAGCTTCCTTGTGCAAATTTCTGGAGAAAAAAATCAGCTAGTTCAGCTAATTTCAGCTGTTTTGTGCTCATGTCAGCTTCATTCAGCTAACTTTAAAGACCGTGTAAAGTGAATTTCAATATTTTCTTAAATAAACATTACAAATGTGATAATTGTAATCTTGTAAATGAGTAAAAAGTCTCAAAATTGTAGCTCAATTAATTTTGGAGTTATAGAGCAAACTGTGTATAAACATATTTCTATTTCAGGATTTTTTAGGCGTGTTTTAAACGTGACCGCGTTTCGTCACGCGGTCCTCATTAGTATAGCCCCCACCCCCTGCTGCTCCAGTCATATAAATTGTTCTTCGCATGGGTGGAGCCGTTCACTCGCGAATCGCAGATAGCATCAGATAGCAATAGCATAGATATTTTTGTTCATTGTTAGCTAGCTAATCAATTATGCCTCGTTCCTGCATCTTCCCTGGATGTTTTAATGGTCAGGGCACCTGCTACTGACCGTCTCCCTCCTCAGCCTCCGGACACCGCCGCCGCCTTTCCTGTTTCTTTTCTTTCTTTTTTTTATTGCTAAGCCTGTGCCCTACAAGTTCACAAGCTCCTTTTTTGCTAAGAAAATGCGACAGGTCCATTGCATACTTAGTTATCAACGTGATTACTCTTTATTTTAATCACCAACACAGCCCCCGCATGCGATGTGTCGGGTCGGACCGGGTGCAGCCGCGCGAGTCCGCTCATCTTCTAAACACAGAACAGCGGAGTTATGAATTATAGTTGTGTCCTCAACTTTTAAAATAAAACCAGAGTTGTTTGTGCACTAAAAACAGCGTAACTCTTGGAAAAAGGAGCAAACAGAGCAGGTTTACTGATGAACCTGTCTTCCTCCTCCACACACAGTTCAGCTCTGAGCGAGAGGGTCCTCCTACTTGCTCTGAGCTGCAGAACTGCGCTGAAACCACGCCCACGCGCTGACACGCCCCCACCGTTCCAGACCCTGGGAAAATCATGTTTTTTCCTTATATTTGAGACTTAATTTTATAAGGTAAACAATGTTTTTAATCAGTCAGATTTATATGGGTGATTAATAACACATATTTATGCCGTGTGACAAACTCAAAACACAAATTTAATTTTACTTTACACGGTGTTTAAGATTTTTATGCTTCTTAAAACTTATTTTGACTAATTTCAGCTTGTTTGCTCCTTTCAGCTTATTTCTGTAGGTTTCAGCTATTTATATTTATTATATTCTATTATTTTAGTTATTCGGCTAGTTATTCAGCTATTACACATTTTTGGTAATCATTTAAACTTTTTTCAGCGTAATTCAGCAAAAACATGCCCTCCCAACTTCCTTCTAGTAATTAGGCCCGAGCAGCTAAGCGCTGCCAACTGCCTATTGTAATCGCTCGATTTCTTCTAAATTATTATTATTTTTCCGTCACTTCGTGCGACTGTTTGGGGCCTTTAACATATTCAAAAACTCACCAAACTTCACCCAAAATTGTCCCCCAACTAAAATTTTTGGATTCTGGTGTAATCGCAAGTGGGCGTGGCCAAACTGCTCTATAGCGCCCCCTAACGTGAGTTGGGGGAAACCGTAGGTCGTACAGATCTGAAACTCGGTACATAGGTAGATCTCCCCAATTCAAGAAAAAAAGTCTCTTGGAGGTACCCTCTAAAATGCACAGGTAGGCGGCCATTTTGGGTCAAAGGTCAAATTTTGGTCATTTTTCAGTTTTACTCATGTCGAACTTTGACGAACTCCTTCTCAGGCGTTCGACCTATCGGCTTCATTCTTGGTCAGAATGCAGTTAAGGCATGGGCCTTTAAAAGTTATCAATAAAATTGACTTTTCGTATATGTTCAGGGGGCGTGGTGGAGCGGTGAACTTGGCGTACTCGCCGAAACAAACAAAACGCTATAACTTTGTCAGTTAAAGGTCAATTGACACCAAACTTGGCATGAGGGATCCTGGTTGGATGCTTGACGATCCTATGTTGTCATAGTCTGACCTCACCTAAGCCCCGCCCCCTCAGAACAGGAAGTGACTTTTTTTGCTTGGAAAGGTCCAACTCTGGCTCTCTTGACCTAATCCAGATGACCTTGTGTCACATGACTGATAACAAGTTGGTCTCACTTGTTTTAAAGCGCCAAGGGTTTTCAGCAGAGGGCGTGGCCGTGGTAGCGCGGCAAATTCACAGGTCACGCCGTAGCTATACGTTTTGCTCTAGATTCCACAAGTTTGAGCCCAGCTGCACCAAACTCACTGACATCGTTCCTTGTTCACTCCCCAGCAGGATTCCAGTGCAATACTTGGTGGGCGTGGCCTAGTTCCTCAACAGCGCCCTCTAGAATATTTAAAAAAAAACAGCCCCCAACCATGCTTTATCCCAGAATTATGAAACTTGGTACACAGGTATATCTTGTCAGGATCTACAAAAAAGTCTCTTGTAGCAATGGTCCGAAGCCAAAAGAAAGTCGGCCATTTTAGGTCAAAGTCACAATTTTGTCTATTTCATTGACGTCATATCTGAGCGAACTCGTCCTAGAGCTTTCGAGATCCAGGCATCAAACTCGGTCAGCACAATATTGAGGCATTGAAGGTCAAAAGTTGTTAAAAGAATTTTTCTATGTCAAAGCATGTGGGCGTGGCCAAGCCTCAAATCTGGCCATTCTCCATGAAACATCAAGATGGAATAACTTCCTAATATAAGCTCCCAACTGCACCAAACTCTCTAAGATCGATATTTGTCCATCCCTCGACAGGACTGCAGTCCAATATGTAGTGGGCGTGGCCTGATTCTTCCACAGCGCCCCCTAGAATTTATTTTAAAAATCAGCCCCCAGCCATGCTTTATCCCAGAATTATGAAACGTGGTATACATTTGTAAATTGTCAGGACCTACAAAAAAGTCTCTTGGAGCCCTGGTCCAACACCAACAGGAAGTCGGCCATTTTGGGTCAAAGGGTAGTTTTGGTCACAAATTTCACACCTTTCTGGTGGTTTAAAGCCACTCTATCTCTCACGCCCATGACCTAGTCAAGATGATCCTGTGCTAGAAGGCAGATAATACATTGATCTGATGTGTTTTAAAACACTAGAAGTTTTCATTGGAGGATGTGGGCGTGGTTGTGGCAGCGTGGCGAAGACAAGACTAGCAGGCAATGCTGGAGCTCTGGAGTTTGCATGTGATTTTGAATATTTGGCAAATGCGCACCATGATATCGACTAGGCGGACTAGCTAGAGTTCCCACGCTCGCCACAATAAGGCCGAAGCGGCGCTAAGCTGCGAGGGCCTCAACGCCGCTTGCGGCTTTAATTTAAGCTTATTTCTGCTCATTTTAGCTACAATTCAGCTGTTTTTAGAAAATTACAGTTTCTCTCAGATAATTTCAACTTTATTGTGTTAATTTCTTCCTTTTTGAGCATTAGTGGGCACAATTAAGCTCCCTCCACTTCCTTTTGGAAATGTAAGCTTCTTTCTAGATTGCTTTCGCTACTATTCAGCTGTTTTATAGAAAAACTAGGATAACTCTGCCATTTTTAGAGCTACTGTATTCAGCTGAAATTTGGTGCATTGTTAGCCGACAACAATCCCTAATAGAGTCTGAGTGAAAATCAAAAATCCAAGATGGCCACCTTAGCAAAAAAAGGAAAAATCCTCAAAATAAGCCAATTTTAGTCATTTTGAGCTGAAAGTTGGTGTGATGGTAGTTTACAATAATTCCCATCAAATGCAGCATGAAAATCAGAAATCCAAGATGGCCACCAACACATATTTTATTTTTACACATACGGAGCTGCACAAAGTGCAACCCAAAGACCGCTTACGACGAGTACAATAAATGGACTAAATGTTCCCTTGCCCGGACGTGGGTCACCGGGGCCCCAGGAGCCAGGCCTGGAGGTGGGGTACGCTGGCGAGCGCCTGGTGGCCAGGCTTTTACCCATGGAGCCCGGCCAGGCACAGCTCGAAGAGGAGACGTGGGTCCCCCTTCCCATGGGCTCACCACCTATGGGAGGGGCCAAAGGGTTGGGTGCAATGTGGGATGGGTGGTGGCCGAGGGCGGGGACCCTGGCGGTCTGATCCTCGGCTACAGAAGCTGGCCATTGGGACGTGGAATGTCACCTCTCTGGTGGGGAAGGAGCCTGAGCTAGTGTGTGAGGTTGAGAGGTTCCGGCTAGAAATAGTCGGACTCACCTCAACACATGGCTCTGGCTCTGGAACCAGTTTCCTTGAGAGGGGTTGGACACTCTTCCACTCTGGAGTTGCCCCTGGTGAGAGGCGCCGAGCAGGAGTGGGCATACTTGTTGCCCCTCATCTTGGTGCCTGTACGTTGGGGTTCAACCCGGTGAACGAGAAGGTAGCCTTCCTCCGCCTGCGTGTGGGGGGACGGGCTCTGACTGTTGTTTGTGCCTATGCGCAGTGGCGGATCTACCATTCAGGTGAATGAGGCTGTTGCCTGGGGCCCCCAATCAGCAGGGGCCTCCATTCAGCAGGGGCCCCAGCCGTCACCTACATCCCTAACATTGCTCCTGCTTGTTAATGTACGTTTAACATAAAAATAATTATAGTTACGATGAAAACTATCTTTAAAAACGCAACACAAAAAACGGTTGAGTTCTGTACCCCCCTACTAAAATGGACTATTCCGTCATGCGTCATGACGTCACCCACTAATCCAGGAAGTGCTGTATGCTTGCTTGCTGTTTGAGTGAGAAGGAAGCGGGAGACAGGAGACGGAAAAAAGATGAAGCGAACGAGAAAATACGAAAGCGGAGCTGAAAAACGTAAAAAGCGTCAAAAAACAATAACGTATGTTTCTTCACTACCGAAAGTGACAACCTTTTTTAATGGGTCGAATTCTAAAACTTCATCAACTGCTAATGACGGTCACGAGCGGCAGCGGCCCATTTAAAAGTGTGGCGGAACCGGACATCAGGATCCAGGAGGAAGTTAATGGCGCCGAGGCAGTGACTCAAGATGAAGATAAAGACGAGGATTCACAACAATATGAGGTATGAGTTTTAGAAATTATTTTGTAGGTTGGGTAAAAGAAATCCTAACAGTAATCAGCTGAGACAACCACTATTTTCACGTTTTCTTTCTGTATCAAAATATTAAAAGATATTCGACCTAAATCTTCTGACTTAAATAGGAGAGAGGGGATTATATATTTTACCTACTTTAGCTCTCTGCCCTGCTTGCTTAGTATACAGTATTATTAAATTATTCGGACTTTACATTGAATAGAATAGATCTAAAATATTCCACAGTTATCTATTTTTTTTTTCTCAACCATTTTACAAAATATTTGACTGTTAAAACTTCATCAGACTATCATTGTTTTGTTATTTGGTCCATAGTCCCTCCATTAAATACATTATAAAGCACAACTTATAGCTTTCAGAGTAATGCAAAAATGTGTTTTTTAATAATGACTGGTTTGCTTTGGACAGAAATGCCACTGTTAGTTTAAAACAACAGAATCAAAAGGCTAGGATTGCTAAATTAAAATGTTATCTAAAATGTAAAAATTGATATAAATGAAAAGTGACATTCCCTGATGCATGCTCAATAATCCAGGTGGAAAAATCTGTGACATTATTTGAGTCATTTAGTTTACAGTAAGTCTTACAGTCTGTGTAAGTTTTAAGGTTTAAAAAGAAGTCAAAACTTTCAGTCTTAATTATGGAAACTTGGATAAATGAGAGCCTTCACATGTGTTAAATGTAATAATGTCTTATTTTTTTCTTTTATTTCCTCTGTAATGGGCATGACCGTGTCCACTTTGATACACCTTTGTACTTTTGAACTGTTCCAGAGATGACCTTTACTGACCTCTCAGTAAAGCAAGACATTTACTACAAATTAGTCACATAGTCACCAAAAGAGACTATTTCTATCTTTGATTTTATTCTAATGTAATCAAAAGAATAACTTTTGTCATTTTCATGATATATGTTATGTGCTGTTATTCTTTTAATATGTAGTATTACTGTGTTGCTTGACCAAATGAAAGTGTCTACTCAAAATATCTATGACAAAGTTGAATGAGGTGTCAGATTGACTTGCTCAGGAGTTGTTTTATCTTGAGTTCAGCTAAAACTCTCATCTAGCGTCTGAAAGTCTCTCACTCAGATACTTTTCCTAAACAATTTCCTTCTCTGCGCTGAATTTCACCTTGAATAGTGATAACAAGTGGACCAATGAAAAAGAGCCAAGTCTCACTCCTCTTTGATCCTGCTTTAAGTTCTAAGCTGTTGCTGGAACGGATGAGTCTGCAAGAGTTTTGAAGGAACGAGTTAGTTCCTAAGAGTTTGCTGGGAACTTCAAGACTTGAAGACGTCCCAAAGAGCTGAATGAATGCCTGTCACCCGCCAAGGACAGTCATTCAGCTAAGGATTGTATAACATGCTGTTATGAATCCACTTCGAACGAGCGTAAGCTCAAAACTTTGTTTATTCCTTCCTGGAATAAGCTTATCTTGAAGTCAGAGGCCAGGAGCTGACATATTTTCTGATGACCAAGCGGAACCCAGGAGACGTTGGAAACGTAAACGAATGACCAGTTCGGACGAACTGGGCCTGAAGGACTGTGCATCTTACAGGCTGGTGTCATCTCTTTATCAGACTCGTCGTCGAAAGGTAAAGAGCTGTTTACAAACGTACCTGGATTTTAGCAGAAATCTGATGAGAAGTGTCACTTTGGTAACATGCTCAAGACAATTTCCTTTAACCCATCTTTCCTCCTATCCTTTTCCCTCAATTCTAAGCTGGAAACTATTTTAAGCTAAAGAGCCCACAGACTAAATATGTTCAACATCCAGTATTGAAGTCTGTTGTGTTAAATTTAAGTGTGCTGACGTATTAAATTGAAAGAAAGTGAAATCATGTCAATCAAGTGTAATGGTGTTAATTTAGTTGATTTATTTTAAATAAATGGTAGTGTCGCCTGGCATACCAAACTAAGTTAACTTGTCCATTGTCACTCTATGGCTTCTGTTTTATTTATCCATCATAAAGATCACAGAAATATTGGGTAAACTGAAAAAGAAAGAACCCGTGAAATTACTATTCAATCTGAATAAGTAAATTAATTAAGGTAAAGAGGTCAGTATTAATATTGACCTCCACATAATCCTTTACAATTTCCTCCAACACTAACATACAGTATTTGTTTTTTTTTTTTCAGATGCAGTCTTTAAACATGCATCATTAAAGACCAGAAACAAGACAGAAGACAACTTTCATAGAAGTCCAGCTGAATAATCAAGGTAATTCATGATCACTTAATGCTGTAAAAAGTGTCTCATGCCTGGACATCTTGCTGTTCATATCGAGCCAGTGTGTGAATTCATCTCAAAGTACCACATCTCAACTACACACACTCACTTTTTCACATTGATCTAACAACTGTTCCCTGTTACAGAATATGTAATATAACGTTAAAAGAATTAAAGTTGTGAAAATCTTATAATTTAGGAAAATATATTTCTACTGTATTGCTCACATCTACCCTCTCTATTTGTTTGTGTTTATTTAGTGTTGTTGAATTTTGGTGTAAGACTTGATTTAGAGCCTTTTATTGCAATAATAAAACATCCATCCATTTTCTTCCTCTTATCCGGGGTCGGGTCGCGGGGGTAGCAGCCTAAGTAGGGAGGCCCAGACTTCCCTCTCCCCAGCCACTTGGAGCAGCTCCTCTGGGGGAATCCCAAGGCGTTCCCAGGCCAGCCGAGAAACATAGTCCCTCCAGCGTGTCCTGGGTCTTCCTCTGGGTCTCCTCCCGGTGGGACATGCCCGGAACACCTCACCAGGGAGGCGTCCAGGAGGCATCCTAACCAGATGCCCGAGCCACCTCAACTGGCTCCTCTCGATGTGGAGAAGCAGCGGCTCTACTCCGAGTCCCTCCCGGATGACTGAGCTTCTCACCCTATCTCTAAGGGAGAGTCCAGACACCCTGCGGAGAAAACTCATTTCAGCCGCTTGTATCCGAGATCTCGTTCTTTCGGTCACAACCCAAAGCTCATGACCATAGATGAGGGTGGGAACGTAGATCGATCGGTAAATTGAGAGCTTTGCCTTTCGACTCAGCTCTCTCTTCACCACGACAGACCGGTACAGCGCCCGCTTCACTGCGGATGCTGCACCTATCCGCCTATCGATCTCACGCTCCAGTTTTCCCTCATTCGTGAACAAGACCCCGAGATAATAATATAGTTGTACCTTATTAAAGTAGAGGAAAAAAACAGTTGTTTTTATTGTCTAGTTCCCAGTATTAGACTATGAACATGAAAATCTTTGACCTTCAGGGCATGTCCTAATGGTACATTTAGGCTGACTTGGGGGAGGGCCCCTTTACAAAGGTTTGCCTGGGGCCCCAAAATGTCTAAGTCCACCATTGCCTATGCGCCAAACGGCAGCTCAGATTACCCACCCTTTTTGGAGTCCTTGGAGGAGGTATTGGAGAGTGCGCCTCCTGGGGACTCCCTTGTTCTACAGGGGGACTTCAACACTCACGTGGGCAATGCCAGTGAGACATGGAGGGGTGTGGTTGGGAGGAACGGCCCCCCTGATCTGAACCTGAGTGTTGTTCTGTTATTGGACTTCTGTGCTAGTCATGGATTGTCCATAACGAACACCATATTCAAGCATAAGGGTGTCCATATGTGCTCTTGGCACCAGGACACCCTAGGTCGTAGTTCGATGATCGACTTTGTTGTCGTCTAATCTGTTCTGCGACCGCATGTCTTGGAAACTCGGGTGAAGAGAGGGGCGGAGCTGTCAACTGACAACTACCTGGTGGTGAGTTGGCTCTGATGGTGGGGGAGGATGCCGGTCAGACCTGACAGACCCAAACGTATTGTAAGGGTCTGCTGGGAACGTCTGGCAGAGTCACCTGTAAGACGGAATGTTAACTCCCACATCCGAGAGAGCTTTGAACACATTCCAAGGGAGTCTGGGGACATTGAGTCAGAGTGGGCCATGTTCCGCGCCTTTATTGTCGAGGCAGCTTATTGGAGCTGTGGCCGCAAGGTTGTTGGTGCCTGTCGTGGCGGCAACCCTCAAACCCGGTGGTGGACACTGGCGGTGAGGGATTCTGTAAGGCTGAAGAAGGAGTCCTTTTGGGCCTTTTTGGCCTGTGGGACCCCGGAAGCAGCTGATAGGTACCGGCAGTCCAAACGGCATGCAGCTTGGGTGGTTGCTGAGGCAAAAACTTGGGCGTGGGAGGAGTTCGGAGAGGCCATGGAGAATGACTTCCGTACGGCTTCGAGGCGATTCTGTTCTACCATCCGGCGTCTCAGGGGGGGAAAACGGTACGTGACCAACACCATTTATAGTGGGGGTGGCGTGCTATTGACCTCAACTCGGGATGTTGTGAGTCGGTGGGCGGAATACTTCGAAGACCTCCTCAATCCTACTGGCACGTCTTCCACTGAGGAAGCGGAGCCTGGGGACTTTGGGTCGGGCTCTCCAATCTCTGGTGCTGAGGTCACCGAGGTGGTTAAAAAGCTCCGCGGTGGCAGGGCTCCAGGGGTGGATGAGATTCGCCCAGAGTTCCTTAGGGCTCTGGATGTTGTAGGGTTGTGTTGGCTTATGCGACTCTGCAATGTCGCGTGGACATCGGGGGCAGATCCCTTGGATTGGCAGACTGGGGTGGTGGTTCCCCTATTCAAAAAGGGGGACCGTAGGGTGTGTTCCAACTATAGGGGGATCACACTCTTTAGCCTCCCTGGTAAGGTCTATTCAGGGGTTCTGGAGAGAAGGGTCCGTTGGATAGTCGAACCTCGGATTCCGGAGGAGCAGTGTGGTTTTCGTCCTGGTCGTGGAACACTGGACCAGCTCTACACGCTCAGCAGTGTCCTGGAGGGTGCGTGAGAGTTTGCCCAACCAGTTTACATGTACTTTGTGGACTTGGAGAAGGCATTAGACCCCGTCCCTTGGGGGGTTCTGTGGGGGGTACTCTGGGAGTATGGGGTACCAGGCCCTTCGATATGGGCTGTTAGGTCTCTGTACGACCGGTGTCAGAGCTTGGTCTGCATTGCCGGCAGTAAGTCAGGCTCATTTCCAGTGAAAGTTGGACTCTGCCAAGGTTGCCCTTTGTCACCGATTCTGTTCATAACTTTTATGGACAGAATTTCTAGGCGCAGCCAAGGTGTTGAAGGGATCCGTTTTGGTTGCCTTAGAATCACTTCTCTGTTTTTTGCAGATGATATGGTCCTATTGGCTTCATCAGGTCGTGATCTACAACTTTTGCTGGAGCGGTTTGCAGCCGAGTGTGATGCGGCTGGGATAAGGATCAGTTCCTCCAAATCCTAGGCCATGGTCTTGAGCCGGAAAAGGGTAGAGTACCCTCTCCGGGTCGGGGAGGAGGTCCTTCTACAAGTGGAGGAGTTTAAGTATCTCGGGGTCTTCTTCACGAATGATGGAAAACTGGAATGTGAGATCGATAGGCGGATAGGTGCAACGTCCGCAGTGAAGCAGGCGCTGTACCGGTCTGTCGTGGTGAAGAGAGAGCTGAGACAGAAGGCAAAGCTCTCAATTTACCTATCAATCTACGTTCCCATCCTCTTCTATGGTCATGGGCTTTGGGTTGTGACCGAAAGAACGAGATCTCGGATACAAGCGTCTGAAATGAGTTTTCTCCGCAGGGTGTCTGGACTCTCCCTTAGAGATAGAGTGAGAAGCTCAGTCATCCGGGAGGGACTCAGAGTAGAGCCGCTGCTTCTCCACATCGAGAGGAGCCAGTTGAGGTGGCTCGGGCATCTGGTTAGGATGCCTCCTGGACGCCTCCCTGGTGAGGTGTTCCGGGCATGTCCCACCAGGAGGAGACCCAGAGGAAGACCCAGGACACGCTGGAGGGACTATGTTTCTCGGCTGGCCTGGGAACGCCTTGGGATTCCCCTGGAGGAGCTGGCCCAAGTGGCTTGGGAGAGGGAAGTCTGGGCCTCCTTACTTAGGTTGCTACCCCCGCGACCCGACCTCGGATAAGCGGAAGATAATGGATGGATGGATGGAGCTGAAATATGGTGAGTTTATAGCTGAAAACGTTCCCTATCACATGTTGCATCCAAATCAAAAATCCAAGATGGCCACTTTAGCTAGAAAGGAAAAAAATACAATACCTCTGGCATTTTTAGCTCTACTCAGCTGAAATTTGGTATAGTTGTAGCTGAGACAAAACTCAAACACATAGTACTGAAGATCAACAGTTTACATCTGCAGCAGCCTGGCGGTCCATCAGGAACAATTGTGCACGTTCTGCTTCCTTCTGATATTTGAAGTTTCTTTCAGTTATTTTAAGCTACTTTTCAACAGTTTTCTTGACATTCGTTAGCAAGAAGCATTCACATTTGCATTTTCGCAGGAAATGCAAATTCTCTAGTTTAATTCAGTTTACTGTTAAAGTGAAACAAAACCCAAATTTAACTTTTTTTAGCTGATAAACTCACTAGAATGTGTTTAAAATGTTTCAGAGCACTATTTTTGTGTTAATTTTCATGAAATTGTTTGTATTAGTTAAAATCTGCAATATTTGGTCTAAAAACGAGTATTCTGTAGTCCTATGGGTTGAACTATGGTATTGCACCCTGATTTTCTCATTAGTTTACGATTCGCACAGTCATTAATTTTCGCACAATTTCGTCACATCCTCTGCTGCCTGTGTATAAAAGTGGAGCCACTCCCCCGAGAAGGTCACTCCCCCTCCAGAGTTCAGGGGTTGGATTAGCGATTAGCAACAGAGCATTAGCATAGAAGAGCCACGATGTTCCAAGAAAGCTCTTCAAACTGATGTTCACCCACCCTTACACCATCAGGTTACAATCCGTTTGGAGGAGTACCATCTTACACCTTTCCATTCCATAATTTATCTTTTGAGTATATGACGTGTTTCTTCATGTGCTGTGTTTGCGGCCTGCAGCTTTGCTTCGGTGTGGCTCGCCCCACATAAGGTCGCGGCGTTTTCATCTGTTGCTGATCAACGTTAGTTTGTGTTGTAGTTGTGTTTCTTATGAACACCGCAGTGTGTGTGAACTCTTATGAACTCAGATAAGTAAGACCGCAACATCAAAAAACAATGGAGACTTGCTGTTGCTAATTATAGCTGTTGTACTAGTTGCGATGTTTTAGACACGGTGTTCTTTTGCTGCAAATAATGTTGTGGATCAAAGGTATTTATAAAATAATATGTACTTGGTGAATGAGTATCATGGGCAGCAGTATTTATTTTGCACTGGGTCATCTGTTTGACAGATCAACAAAGTGAAAACAGTAATGTTTCTCAAGTACAGTATGCTTGTTTGTAAGGTGATTAAAATTTGTTTTTTGTTTTTAGCTCCATGAGGCGTTCCACATCCAGGGAATCTCTGAGCCGTGCTTCACAGACATCAAGCATCAAGGAGACATGTTGACATGTCACTTTGGAGGTGACATGAGAACTGATTCACCAGGAACGGTACTGTATTCATGTTTTATTTATTACTTTTGTACCCTACCCTCTGTCTGCAGGTATTAATATTATTATTTAATTATTATGTTTTATTTATTTTATTTATTACTTTTATTATGGCGGACATTATATAAAAAAGTTTAAAAAAAGTTTATGCAACATTAATTCTTGTTTATTTGTTCATTGCTACCTGTCCCAACATTTTGGGGATTTGTGACACTGTGAAATTTTGAATCAACATCTTTCTCCATTAAAATTTACATTTACTCAGATTAAACTTGATCTTTTCTCTTTTCAGGACTGCAAATATCCAGGGTCGGGATGTAGTGAGTGGGAAGTCGACCGCTGCATCGTGTCCCAGATTTGTCCTCATGCATGAGGCAAAAAATAAAGAAAGAAAGAAATTGATTACAAAAACTAGTTGTTTATGATTCATTTTATTAACAGTAAGTTAATTCAAAACAACAAAAGCACACCTGCACAAAGTCACTTTACAAGAACCACCACAGCTGATTGACCTTAGCTAACACAGAATAGGATCCAGCTTAGTTGTTCCTACAGATATTGTGCTAACCTTCAGTGTGGTAGTAGCTGAGAGTCATCCCCATCATGTTTGAGTTCAAGAAGTGACAACGGCAGTATTTTATTTTTTATTTAATTTTTTATCATTTTGATGTTTGTTTTTCAGGAGCAGTTTATCTTCAGTTTATCTTTTTGTTACTGTTTGTTCTTAGTTTGTTTGTTTTCATTGAGTTTCACTGAGTTTATGTTCTGTACATATTGCAGTTTGGACAATAAAGTTGACTTTGAAATTTGACTTTGATGTATGATTTGGAAATGTATTTATCAATACAGAGGTCTAGTGTTGACAGAACAAGGAGCTTCATAATTGATTACCGGTATGTTGACTATGAGCATTCCATTTTAACACATTTACTATATAAAAATTAATTTGAACTGAATGTGGAGTGCAGCATGTATATCGTTTGTATTTTTACTCATTTTTTATAATTTGATACAAGTTTGAGTGTGCTTTTACTGGTAGAGTAATGCATACCCATAGTAATTCACATCACAGGAGAAATGCTTTTAAGACAATAAAATGCACACACAGTGTATTCAAGACCAGGTTTATTGGTGTGTTTTTTAATATATAGTATATTTATTAGGGCTTTAGGAAGTACTAAATAATTCATAATTATACCCTTGGCGTCTCCCTACAACACATGTTTTCTACAGGTGAGAGGAAGCTGCAGTGACCACAGGTGCACCTTTTGAAAGTTTTTATTTATTTATTGCTTTACAATTTGGATTGAGATAGTTGAAAATTATTTAAAAAAAGATAATTTGTTACTGCTTTGAACATTAGCCTATGTTGCTAATATAAATTTACCACTCAGATGCTGGACCCGTTCGGTCCATTGCCTCAGCACCACCAGATTCTTGCATAAGAGCGTCAGTGCCTGTAGCCAGCAGCTCGAACTGATAAGGCTCAGGACCTGTGGCTCTCTGCTCCAAGTCTCCCTCAGTTTCTGGTGAGGGAGGTGGAGAAAAGACCTGTGTCGCACTGTCCATGTTGCATATACAGTATTATGCTAATGCTAGCTGCATGTCATGGTCCTGGCCACACCAACCTACTCGCTCTAACCCCCACCTCCTCCCCTCCTTTAGGCGGTGCCTCTACAGACTATCGGAACGCCCATTTTGGTGAAGATTTTTGAATCTGGACTGGGGGAGTAGTTAAAGACCCAGAGACCGTGTAGTGACACTTTAAAGAATAATAAAAAGCAAACCAGCTTCATCCAGGTGCAAATAAAAATAGTCTAGGCCAATCAAACCATGCCCATGCCTACCCGGTCTGAAATACATTTATTCAAACCTAATATTAATCAGTTTGACTGCAAATATATGATGTTAAAGATGTAAAATTTTCCTTTTTTTGCGAGGGGGGGGGGTGCAAGCAAAGCTGCTGTTGTCGTTAAAAAAAAAAAGATCCCTGAATCTGATCTGCAGTAAAGTTGCATTAGGGCCTAAAAATCTGTCCCGTCCGGAACCCGTATCATTTTTTCTGAGCCTGACTTGAAACCAACATTTTTTTATTACAGTACTGTAAGCTTTTACTGCTTTTGTAAGCAAATAAGTTTGACATGATAATTTAATATCAGTCCTCCCTGGGTTGCCACCTTACCGTGGTGGAGGGGTTTGAGTGTCCCAATGATCCTAAGAGCTATGCTTTCAGGGGCTTCATGCCCCTAGTAGGGTCACCCAAGGCAGACAGGTCCTAGGTGAGGGACCAGACAAAGTGAAGCCCAAAGACCCCTTATGACAAGTACAATAAATGTACCAAATGTTTCCTCACCCGGACGTGGGTCACCAGGGCCCCACTCTGGAGCCAGGCCAGGAGGTGGGGCACGCTGGCGAGTGCCTGGTGGCCGGGCCAGGCACAGCCCGAAGAGGAGACGTGGGTCCACCTTCCCATGGGCTCACCACCTGTGGGAGGGGCCAAAGGGGTCAGTGAATTGTGGGATGGGTGGTGGCCGAGGGCGGGGACCCTGGCGGTCTGATCCTCGGCTACAGAAGCTGGCTATTGGGATGTGGAATGTCACCTCTCTGGTGGGGAAGGAGCCTGAGCTAGTGTGTGAGGTTGAGAGGTTCCAGCTGGACATAGTCGGACTCACCTCAACACATGGCTCTGGCTCTGGAACCAATTTCCTTGAAAGGGGTTGGACACTCTTCCACTCTGGAGTTGCCCCTGGTGAGAGGTGCCGAGCAGGAGTGGGCATACTTGTTGCCCCCCATCTTGGTGCCTGTACGTTGGGGTTCACCCCGGGGAACGAGAGGGTAGCCTCCCTCCGCCTACGTGTGGGGGGACGAGCTCTGACTGTTGTTTGTGCCTATGCACCGAATGGCAGCTCAGATTACCCACCTTTTTTGGAGTCCTTGGAGGGGGTATTGGAGAGTGTGCTTCCTGGGGACTCCCTTGTTCTACCGGGGGACTTCAACGCTCACGTGGGCAATGACAGTTAGACCTGAAGGGGTGTGGTTGGGAGGAACGGCCCCCCGATCTGAACCCGAGTGGTGTTCTGTTATTGGTCTGTTATTGGTCTCTGTGACACTGTCCTGGACTGGTTCAAATCTTTCCTCTCCAATAGGTTGGAATGTGTTAGTCTTTGCAATGCCACTTCCCAGACAGTCTTTGTCTCCTGTGGTGTCCCTCAAGGGTCAGTTCTGGGGCCCTTGCTATTTTCCCTTTACATGCTGCCTTTAGGTCAAATTATTAATCAGTTCAACATTTCTTGTCACTGTTATGCCGACGATACACAGCTTTACATCAGGACTGGAGCATCATCATCATCACCATTGTCATCTCCATCTTCACTCACTGCCCTCTCTACCTGCCTGGAGGAAATAAGGGCATGGATGAATCAGAACTTTCTTCAATTAAACTGCTCCAAGACTGAGGCCATACTGATTGGCACCCCTCACCAGGTACAAACATCAACTATAACAACAATTTCCTTTTCTGGACAAGACATCCCCCTCTCCACCTCTGTTACAAATCTTGGAATAAAAATGGACTCTCATCTTACATTTGAAAATCACATTAAGCATCTGTTTAAAACCTGCTTCTTCCATCTTCGAAACATCTCCAAACTTCGCCCATCTCTAACTTTTTCTGATGCTGAGAAACTCGTCCATGCATTTGTCTCCTCCAGGCTCGACTACTGCTACTCCCTGTTTATTAGAATCCCTGGCAAAAACCTTCAGAAGCTTCAATATATTCAAAACAGTGCAAGAAGGATTTTATTGAGAGCTCGTGAATTTGAAAATATTACACCCATTCTACATAACCTCCATTGGTCAGGGGCGGCCGGCCACTAGAGGGCGCTAGGGCGCCGCCCCTCTGGAACCTCTGCAGCTCTTCACCATTTGAAGACTTAATTTTTTTTAATAAAAATGAAATAATAAAATAAAAATGTTTCGAAATATACGCATATATGTTTTTAGTTGTATAGGATAAATAGTTTATGAGTAATGATAAGTTATATTGTTTGTTTTAAAAACGCTTTCTGATTGGTGATGTATTTTCCTGTTTGGGGCGCTCTTTTCTGATCCATTGACTCTAATTATAACTGGCGCATGCGTACTGATGCCGCCACCTTACAAAACAATGGGACAAAGCTGGGCGCAGTTTTCACTGCCCTGAAGACGTCTAACGTGAGCTCTGCCTACCGATCGTGTGTTTCCGGTGTTTATTTATTTATTTTATTTTATTATTTTTTTGTCTGGAAAATTTGCCGTGTTTGCAGCCGAGTGTGATGCGGCCGGGATGAGGATCAGTTCCTCCAAATCCGAGGCCATGGTCTTGAGCCGGAAAAGGGTAGCATGCCCTCTCCGGGTCGGGGATGAGGTCCTGCCCCAAGTGGAGGAGTTTAAGTATCTCGGGTCTTGTTCACGAATGAGGGAAAACTGGAGCGTGAGATCGATAGGCGGATAGGTGCAGCATCCGCAGTGAAGCGGGCTCTGTACCGGTCTGTCGTGGTGAAGAGAGAGCTGAGTCGAAAGGCAAAGCTCTCAATTTACCGATCGATCTACGTTCCCACCCTCATCTATGGTCATGAGCTTTGGGTTGTGACCGAAAGAACGAGATCTCGGATACAAGCGGCTGAAATGAGTTTTCTCCGCAGGGTGTCTGGACTCTCCCTTAGAGATAGGGTGAGAAGCTCAGTCATCCGGGAGGGACTCGGAGTAGAGCCGCTGCTTCTCCACATCGAGAGGAGCCAGTTGAGGTGGCTCGGGCATCTGGTTAGGATGCCTCCTGGACGCCTCCCTGGGGAGGTGTTCCGGGCATGTCCCACCGGGAGGAGGCCCAGAGGAAGACCCAGGACACGCTGGAGGGACTATGTTTCTCGGCTGGCCTGGGAACGCCTTGGGATTCCCCCAGAGGAGCTGCTCCATGTGGCTGGGGAGAGGGAAGTCTGGGCCTCCCTACTTAGGCTGCTACCCCCGCGACCCGACCCCGGATAAGCGGACGAAAATGGATGGATGGATGGAATTTGCCGTGTGTCAGTGACTCAAGCATGCATGCTCAGGTAAGTTTTGAAAGCCCTTTATCTAATGTCTATTTGCATTTCTGGCTGATATGCCTCTCAATTTTATTGCTGTTTGTGAAAAAAGCCTTCTGCTAATCTAAACGTGGCAACAGGTTAGTTTGTTAGCTAACATACTAATGCCTTTATCTAATGCTGATATTATATTTAGGGATGGGACAGATCCGATCCAGTATCTGTATCGGCATCCGATATCAGCATTATTTAAGTATCGGATATCGGATCCAGCCTGCCGATATTTTCCCGATACCAGCTTCAAAGAGCACTTGTGTTCAATCACATTCTGTGACTGCCTTTTTTAACATGGTATGAGTTAAACCTAATGAAGCCTTACAATAGCGAACCCATTGACTTTAACAGCACACAGGACAGGAGGCAAGTATACCACACACATGTCCTCCTTACTCATGGTGCAGCTGAAAAAAAACGAAAAAAGCGCTAAGCATGATGGGAAAGACAACACAGCCACTCCCCTTAACCACTAAGAGAGTGGGTTTTGTTGTCTTACCCATTATAACCAATAGTTATAACCAATAGTTTGTCCAGCTAAAGCTGAAAAAACTAAAAAAACGCTAAGCATTATGGGAAAGACAACAAAATCCACTCTCTTAGTGGTTAAGGAGAGTGGCTGTGTTGTCTTTCCCATCATGCTTAGGACTTTTTGTAGTTTTTTTTCAGCTGCACCATGAGTAAGGAGGACATGTGTGTGGTATACTTGCCTCCTGTCCTGTGTGCTGTTAAAGTCAGTGGGTTCCCTATTGTAAGACTTATGAGTGTCTTCATTGGGTTTATCTCACACAATGTTAAAATGAATAGTTTGGGTACGAAAGTTTCATTATACAGAGTCACATACCTGAACAGTATCGGATCGGAAAAGTATCGGTATCGGTCGATACTCAGCTATAACGTATCGGTATCGGATTGGAAGTGAGAAATGTGGATCGGTGCATCCCTAATTATATTACCATTCCTGACTGATATCCTCTCCACTTTTAGGTGGCTCTGAGTCTGTTTGTGATAAAAGCCTTCATCTCAGCTGACTGTTTCTAAAAGTGGCAACTGGTGAGTGAGTTTGTTTTGTTCTTTGTTTGTGGAGTTAGCATGCCAGTGCAGGTTATTGTACAGTATGGACTCTGATGGCTACATTTATTTTAATTTGCTCATAAAAAATGATCAGACATTAATACTTTTATATACTAAATGTCACTTGTGGTGTTTTACTATTTCTTAACACTGTATTGATCTGGAGAATGAAAACAAAGTCTCTTGCAAGTTACTAGCTCTTATTAAAACCCTTTTAAACCGAACGTATCGTCGACGATACGTTTTCACAAGCTATTTTTACATTGCCGTAACTCTGCAACCGTTTGCGCTATCAGAAAAATTTAAACGGTGTTTGAAAGAAAAAAGAGTGCGCTTTTATGCTGTTTTTGCTACAGTTACGGTAGTCACTCTCTCCCGGCTGCAGCGCTGGGGAAAAGCGAGGCTTTTGTCTTCAGCAGAAAGGAATGCAGCGTGAGCAGGCAAACATGAGCTGCAGAGCAGAAACTATGTCAAAACTAATGTTTTTCAAGGAATAAAAAGACAATAAGGAGATTCCTAGATGATTTGGAGAAGTTTCTTTTTGTTCTTCTGAAGAAAAAGCTGAAAAAACATTTGATCTAATAACTTTTTGAATTTTATTTCTGAATGAATGAGGCTCGCTTGTTACTTGTGGATAATAGTTTTTACTGGGTACACATAATAGGATGTATTTATAGTTTTATTTTATGTTGATTTTAGAATAGTTTATCAAGTCTATAAGATATTCTAATCATCAGTTTGTACTTTGTCTGTGTAGAAGTGCACTATATATGAAAGTCTCAATACAACAGCACCACACCACATTGCTGTGACCAACTCATTCCTGATACACAAGGACCAGTGTGTCACTATGAGAAGTAAGATGATGACCAGAGATTCCAAGAAGAGCTGGCAGCACACCTCCTAGGTGTTCCTCTTCGAAATGAGCCACAAAAAGGAACCTGTAGACCATCTCCAGCCCCATGCAGCAATGATCAGGCAATGTCTCAGAGAGCAAGCATGGGAAGGCGGCGCTGCAAGCACTGAATAAGAAAAGCACAGCCTGGAGTTGTGAGGCCTGTGATGTGGGCTTGTGCCTCAGCTGGAGAGAAACTGCTTCAGGGAATACAAACAAAGGCTCAGGACAATACAGGTATTCCCCGATTTACGAGCGAGATCCGTCACAAGGGGGCGCTCGTAAACCGGAAATCTCGTAATTTGGAACGGCCGCCATTTCTCTCGTAAACCCGGAAGTCCGCTCGTAAATTTCGCCAGCGCACCTAAAAACACTCTATTTTCATCTAAAAACTACTTTTGAGTGCATAAAAATGATCGGAAACGTGTGTTTATATGCTTAACTTGCTAACTGTAGTGAAAAAACACATGAAAACTCAGTATTTTTTTCGTTTTTTCCAAAAATTCGCAACCCGGAAGTCCGCTCGTAAATTTCGCCAGCGCACCTAAAAACACTCTATTTTCATCTAAAAACTACTTTTGAGTGCATAAAAATGATCGGAAACGTGTGTTTATATGCTTAACTTGCTAACTGTAGTGAAAAAACACATGAAAACTCAGTATTTTTTTCGTTTTTTCCAAAAATTCGCAACCCGGAAGTCCGCTCGTAAATTTCGCCAGCGCACCTAAAAACACTCTATTTTCATCTAAAAACTACTTTTGAGTGCATAAAAATGATCGGAAACGTGTGTTTATATGCTTAACTTGCTAACTGTAGTGAAAAAACACATGAAAACTCAGTATTTTTTTCGTTTTTTCCAAAAATTCGCAGCTCGTAAGTCTGGAACCTCGCAGATCAGAGCGCTCGTAATTCGGGGACTACCTGTAATAAGAAATGGGGGAGGGGAAAAATCGCCTGTAAATAGTTAGAATTGTTAGTCTGTTTCTTGTTTGTAAAAATATGTGGGAATAAAAAAAACATTGTAAATGTGTTCTATAGTGTTGAAATTGTTAATTTGTGATGCAAAATCTGTACTTCATGTACAAATGCAAATTTTTATTTGCATAAAATCACTCAAATATATTTTCGTTTTTTGTTTTTTAGTGATATTAAACAGTTTTAATAGTGGTTTAGTATCAAGTATGATGAATGATGTTGTTGAAGCATTGGATGCTAAGGACTATTGTGCTGCACTTTTCTTAGACCTGTCTAAAGCTTTTGACACTGTGGATCATAACATCCTGTGTCATAAGCTCTCAGAAATCGGTTTCTCTGATCACACCATCGGTTGGTTTTCTAACTATCTTTCCAATCGGAGGCAATGTGTTCAACATAACGGTGCTTCTTCCAGCTATTTAACAGTTAAAAATGGTGTACCACAAGGCTCAGTTTTAGGACCAACTCTCTTTACAATCTACATAGCTAATGTAGGTCACTGCATCCCTGATGCATCCTTACATTTCTATGCTGATGATACAGTTGTTTATTGCCGAGCTAAAACAGTAGCTAAGGCTTTCCAGTTACTACAATCCGCTTTTGACATCATCCAGTCAGATTTGTTCCGTCTCAAACTTGTCCTAAATGCTGATAAAACAAAAGGGATGTTTTTTTTCAAATAGGAAGGCGGTTCC